>APFE031368466.1:497403-592743 GCA_000404065.3 Pinus taeda
TTCAAAAACCCAGTCTTCCCCCCACCTAATTCACCACCGTTCCCAACAAGCCAAAAAATTTGGTTTGTAAACCCTACCCTCACTTTTATATATAAAACAAACCTTGTCATTCAACCAAATGGAGGTGGTGGTGGAACCAAGGTTCAAGGATGTGTTTTGCACGTGGAAGCAAGGGTGCCTAGGCTGGAACTGTGGTGAGGATGGCATGGAAACTGAGAAAGATTCTAAAGGAATCTTGGGGGGGATATTCTTGTAGGGATTATTGAGGGAATCCAAATATTCCTTGAAGTTTTAGAGGCCACTTGCTCAGAATATGGTGATTTTTAGTGTCTTTCTACACGATTCCATGCCTTGAAACAAATGGTGATGTTTGTTTCTACATTTGAGATTTTCATTTTTCATCCATGATAGAACATGGAGGTGTAAGAGTCATTAATGTCAATTTGATTTTAATTCATGTTTGATTCCATTTAATGAAAGTTGCCTCTCCACTTTGAGTAGGGCCGTGAAACATAGCCCACATTGGATAAAATCCATAATGAAATCATTTGTGTACCTTTGATCTCATGCTTTCTTCATGATTTTTTCTTCCTTTCATGTGTTTAAGTTACCTCATTACATTCTCTTTTATATGTAATTATATATGCATCTATGAGGTTAAATGATCTCTATTAGTGTTTAATATTCAACTATTCCCATAAGGGAGGGACATGAGGGTGGAATAAGAAAATTGGTAAGATCATATATAATGCAAGCTAATTGCTCTAGATAAAATAGCACATTATTCCAAGTTTTCTTCTTGCACCATCCTGAGCACCACCATTGCGATTGGAAACATTCACACTATATTGTTGCAAATGAATTTAGAAACAATCTCATTACACATTTTCTATTAAGAAAAATCCTCTTTACGAGCACCTGGAAAAAATAATTCATAATCGATAGACAACCTCTATGACTAGAAGTCCTCCCCATTGCCACCTGGTGTTGCAATTGGCAATCTTTCTAAGCTAGTAATAGTTCATTCCTAATTCCATATTGTATTTTGTCTCAGCTGTGAAAAATAAAAAAAGGGGAGAAAGGTAATTGATAACTGGATTAATAGTTGATTCCTAATTCCATATTGTATTTTGTCTCAGCTGTGAAAAATAAAAAAGGGGAGAAAGGTAATTGATTACTTCCAAATAGAAAAAATCTATGGTGCACTATAGCTACCCATTAAGGGAGGAGAGAAAACTTTGCTTCAGAATTAAAAATTGACTCTTACAAGAAATGTCTAGATGGACCATTGTTTGAAATTTATCAATAAAATTCAATCAGTGTGAGTCATGTAATATTTGTGGGATTTCCATCACTTGATGGGACAACATGTAGATCAAAAATTAAAAACAACGAAAAACTTGATTACAGTGATTCTGTTTGAAGTGTCCTTCCAATCGAAACTATACTTCACAAACAAGTTTTATGTTTTTTTAACATGAATATAATATGGAGCAAAACAGTAAATCCACCGTCCCAAATGTGTTTTGAAAGGGATATGAATGTTTCACATTTATTAAATGTCAACAACAAACAAAAGCATGTTTGGGCCCTGGGGACACTGACCTTTGAACCACTAATCCTATCTGTTGAATTATTAGTTGTGTACAATTCATGCAAAATGTTAGTTCAAGTAATACAAATATACTAAGGATGAAGCATGACAATATTGTCTCGCATTGGTTGTCCTCTTTCCAGAGAGAAAATGCCAATCGTAGCTAAATAATGTCTTTGACTTATGAAAATCCGAAGACAGTACTCATTGATTACACACACAAACATTCCTTTGTCAACACATCTTCTCGATGCATCTGCTTTTTGAATTGTCTTCAAATGAAAACAATATAGAACGGTTAATATTTCTTATTCTCATAAAAAACTTAAGGTTTTGAAGATTTTGATATAGAGATGGGTAGTGAGTTACTCTCACTTGTCCTACAGAACAAAATCTAGACCTGTGATTAATTGAAATTTGAAAATAGAGTATTGCTCTTTTTCAATGTGTGACTTGGCATGTTGAGCTTCATAACAAGTTTTACTAGCTGAAAAATATTAGGAGTTTGACCTGGTTTGTCATAAAATAAAAAGATACAAACCACTAAAAGATGTACACCTGATAGTAATGGCCATTGAAATATTTACCCAATACTCTCACTTGAGACTTAATTCAAAGTTTTTGCTAGAAAGTGGGGCCTTTGAATTTAAAGAACGTGCAAACTAAAGCCAAAGAATTTCTTGATAATGGTGAAGTGTGAATGTAGGACTACTTTCCAATGTTGAATGCTTTTTCAATGTTCATTAAGAGTAGTCATTCGCTACACATAAGAATCATTATTTCTCTCAAAATCAAATTTTAGGTTATTTGTTTGAATTGTGTTTCTAAAATAATTTTTTTAATTGGTTAGTTATTTTAAATTTACTATAAAATATAATATATTTTACTTAAATTTAATATAAATATCTATAATAATCAATTATAAAAATTATAAAAAAAAAAAAAAAACTTAACAATTATTGGTGTATTTTCGAGCATATTGGAAGAATAGAACCTAATAACACACTACTTACGGCTTGAACTATTATGTTTTCACAAATTACTATAAAACTTTAACCGTGTATTATTGAAAACTTTTAAACATGTATTATTTCATAGTTTATAGTTTTTATAAAAAAAACTTAACAATTATTGGTGTACTGGTAATTTTCGAGCATATTGGAAGAATAGAACCTAATAACACACTACTTACCGCTTGAACTATTATGTTTTCACAAATTACTATAAAACTTTAACCGTGTGAAAACTTTTAAACATGTATTATTTCATAGTTAACCATTTTATTTTGATTTATTTCACATTGGTTTTATTTATTAATATATATTTTTTTTAAATCTGGATACTTAATTTAACATTCATTAAATTAAATAAAAATCATAAAGTGATATTGAAACTAAAAAAATGAAATAAACAATTTTTTTTGTAGTTTTTTTAATGATTGGTATGGTTTTGGTTTTTTTTAAATTTATTCCAATGGCACATCATATAATTTGAAGTAGTCACAATCTTAACTAATCTTTTGATAAATAAAATTTTGAGATACATAATTTTAAATGTTTATTAATATTTTATAATTATTAAATAATTAATTTATTTATTTCCCACATATAATATAATAGTATTAATTTATTATTATTATTAATAAAAAATAAAAAATTCTTAACCAAATATTAAAACGAAAAAATAAAAAATAATATTAAAAGAAAATTACTAAAATTTTTGTAATTGAAAATTGTAAGTAGTAATCCTGAATTATGATCTTTTGATCTATTTGCAACGAAAACATTTTTTTTATAAAAGCAAACAAATAATTTTTTCTCTAATACAATCTTACGTAAAAAAAACAAGAACCATTTAAGTAGAGGCAGTGATATCACCACCACATAGCTCTCGTTTATAATCACTATATTTATAATGCATTTTTATATCTAAACATTTATACATCGAACTAAACATATATCCAACTTAAAAAAATTATTAATTTATCCTTTAAAAAAGTTTTATTCACATTAATAACAACCAAGTATCACAATTGGATCAAATAATAACATTTTGGCCCTTCTTTAATTTACTTTTTTCCTTATAAAAATACAATTATCATTACATATTTATGCTACATATATTAATTATTAGTTTGATCCCTTCATTGTGAACTTATATATGGTATATTGTTAACTATATATATATAATTTTCTCTATTTTTAGCAATATATATTTTAGGATTATATAATAAAGAAAAAATCCATTAATACTTCAGTAAACCTCAGGTTCTTTTTTTCAAAATTTTTCAATATTTAATTGTAGAGTACAATTGTGAATACTTCTTCTAATATGTTTGAATAACAATAGTGAATACTTCTTGCTAAGTAGAGGCAGTGAATATCAACCACCACATAGCTCTCGTTTATAATCACTATATTTATAATGCATTTTTATATCTAAACATTTATACATCGAACTAACATATATCCAACTTAAAAAAAATTATTATTTATCCTTAAAAAAGTTTATTCACATTTATAACAACCAGTATCACAATTAGATCAAATAAATAACATTTTGGCCTTCTTTAATTTACTTTTTCCTTATAAATACAAATTTATCAATTACATATTTATGCTAACATATTATTATTATTAGTTTGATCCCTTTCATTGTGAACTTTATATATGGTATATTGTTACTATATTATATTATTATTTCTCTATTTTAGCAATATATATTTTAGGATTATATAATTAAAGAAAAAATCCATTAATACTCAGTAACTCAGGTTCTTTTTTTCAATTTTTCATTTTTTAATTGTAGAGTACAATATGTAGAATTCTTCTTGAATGTGTACGAAAAGAAACTCCCAGACACATTATTTATATGGTACACATTATATTTTTTTGGCTCATTAATGCCAGCATGTCAGGTACCATTTAGCATGTAGTTTATTGCTCAACTTCATTTTTGTGGGTGCATTATTATTTTTATACTAAGTTATCTCACCACGTATAAGTATGCCTCCGTCACCTCACTTTGATCTGGTACCACAACATAAAAGGAGACTTACATTGATCTCACCCGCTTTGTCACTATCCCCTTTTGATTAAACTCCATTGGTCTCTCTCTCTCTGAATCCACTTCTTTTCCTAGTGATTGTGTCCTTACAACGTGTTTCAGTCATATGTTTTGTCATAATGCTCATACGATGGGGGAGAATCCATTATCACCAAAAAATGATCATCTATCCATGATTTACTAGATGGATTGAAGTTCACCATGTAAAGTGAATTTTACCATAGTAAAATTTCTTTTACTGGGATAAATTACCTAGTGAACCACATGTGTTAAGTTATTTATAATTAAACGCATGAAGAATAATTAAATAAATCATTGTTTATTTAATAATCTTCCAGGAATAATTAATTAAACCATAGTTTAACTAATATTCCTTGTCATATTTGACCAAGTTATAAGAACTAAATAGATAAATAATTAATTATCATACTTTTCTATAGGGATAATAAATAATCACTAATTAGTTATTATTCCTTGTCAAGCTTGACTAAATTCCCTAGGAATACTTTAATAAATCATTATTTATTTATTATTCCTTAACCATATTTCCTTGAGATGATAAATATATCATTTATCTATTTATTATTTTCTAAATAATTTTTTTAATAATTTTCCCTCCAACTAAATATATAAAATATTTCAAATGGTTAATTCTAGAATTTGGTTAATAATATTTTATTATCTCTCATTATTCAAAGAATAACCTAATATTTTGCTATAGATATAATGGTTTCACATTCATTCTTCCTTTCGATTATTTTTCATTGTTTCACCCACTGCTGTAGCTCTGATTATTATCATTGTCTCGCACCATCTTCTCTTTCATTTGAGTTCTCATTGAGTTAAAACATTTTGATTGCTCGGTTTTACACATTATAGAGGAGATATAGTCTACAAAAGTTGAACACGTTGAGGATAGCCAAGAATCCATCCCACAGAGGGTGACTCGTAATATTATTTGTTCCCTTCACATGCGTTGTTCAATAAAATGTATTCTTTATATATCTGGTTTCCATTAGACCATTGGAGTTATTTGTGCTTATTTTACTATTCCATTTTGTTTTTTAATTGTGTTGCATAGATCACGACTTTGGTAGGTTTTGTTTCTATCATTTGTTGCAAATCTACACTGTTTAACAACCAATATTATCATTAGGGTTTCTTTTTATCCACAACCTAAAGGAGTTTCTTTTCGTACACATTCAAGAAGAATTCTACATAATAGTTTACTAATGTGGTTGACCTTGTTTGACTATGTTTTCCTATGTTTGACAATCAATACTCTTCAATTCTGGTCAAACATAATTTCTTATTATTATTATTATTGATTAATATGAATAACCAAATATAGTAAAACACATTAGTCAAACATAGCTAAACAAGGGCAACTTTTATAGCCAATATTTAAATAGTTTACCATGATCAAACGTGGTCGACCCTACGTTTACTATATTGAATAATAGTAAACAATTTTCAGTGATAATCATCTTCAGTGAAGGTAACTCAACCATATTTAATTAGAGTCAACCATTGTTAACCAAAGTTAAACATTGTCAACCTTAATAAGCTAAGGTCATCCTTGGTTGATCACAATAAAGATTTAAAAATGCTTAATAATAAAAATGTTAATATTATTAAACTTGACTAATAGTATAGAAACATGAGAAATGGTGTAATGTGACAAACATTGTTGCAATGCTACATTGCATTCCAATTTAACCAATGTCGCAATGGGACATTAGAAAATTAGTCAAACACTATAATGTATCCAATGTCACAATGAAACATTGTAAAATTAGTCAACCACATTTACTAATGTTGTTGACTATGTCTCACTATGTTGGATAGTCAACACTCTTCAACTAGTCAAACATAATCACCTCTTAATATTATTGATTAATTATAATAATAAAGCATATTCAATGACATTCGTCAAACATAGTAAAAAAAATCAGCCATTAATCAAATAGAGTCAACTATATTAGTTAATCAAGGTTTCTATGGTCAACCTTTGTCAACCATGCTCAACCAAGGCCATCCAAGGAAAACTTGGTTAGATTGGTCAATGAAGGTCAAACATATGACGAAGGTCAAGCCAAGGGAAACCAAGATCAACATGGTTATAATGGCTGAAAATGGTAAACCAAGGGCAACCATGATCCACATACATTACCCATGGTCAACCATGGTCCATGATTGACCATGATCAATCTCATCATCAAACCAGATCTCTATGGTTAGAATTATTAGACTTTGTCAACAAAGATCAACATTTTTAAAATGATCAAACATTGTCAACCTTGGTTAGCCATCATCATCCATGGTCAACCATATTCAACTTGTGGTCAACCATGATCAACTGCGATTAATTATTTTGGATTTATAATATTTGGATTTGATTATAGGGTTAACAAAATGTGTTTATAATATTTGGTTCATAATATTGAGTTTATAACATTAGGGTTTATAGTATTTGTGGTTTGAATATTGAAGTTTAATATTGGAGCTTATAATATTGGGTTTATAATCTTTGGTTTCTAATATGGGGTTTCTAATACAGGGTTTCTAATATATACAATTTTAATATTATGAATTATTAATATTAAATAATCTTAATAGTAAATAATAGTGTGAATATTAATGTTAATGCTATTATTAACATTAATTGTTTATATTATTATTAACATTGATGTAACATTGATGTTAATAATAATGTTAATGTTATTGGTAATAAAAATGTAACATTAATAGAATACCCAAAGCTCATTTCTAGCCTTGGCCACCCATGGTCACCCATGGCCAACCTCAGATCAACCAATATGTAGACAGGTAGAAGGTTAGACATGGTTAAACATGGTTAAACAAAGTCAACCATGATTAATCATGGTCAACTATAGTTGACCATGATTGACCATGATCGACCATCGCCATCCATGATTGATCATTATCGATCGTGGTTAACCATGGTTAACCATGATTTACTATGGTTAACCATGATCAACCATGATCCATGGTCTACCATCATCAGCTACTCTCATCCATGATAAAATATGATCAACCTTAATGGGCAATCAAGAACTTTATGGTTAGAATTGTCAAACATAGTCAACCAAGGTTTGTTTGGTTGAATATGGTTAACCATAATGTTCAATCAAGGTATCTATGGTCAACCATGGTTAACCATGTTCATCCATGGTCAACCATGTTCCATCATGATCAACAATGCTCGACCATGTTTAACAATGGTCAACTATAATTAGGCATGGCAAACCATGGTCAACCATTATTAACCATGGTAAACCATGTTTAAATATGGTTTAATATGGTCAACCATTGTCAATGAAAATATGTCAACATCAATGATTTCCAACCATGGTCAATCATTGTCAGCAATGCTTGAATATGGTCCACCATGGTCAACCATTCAACTATGATTAGCCATGGGCAACCATGATGAACCATGGCAAACCATGGTTAACAATGGTTAACCTTTGTTAATCATCATATTTATGGTCAACCATGGTGAACCATTACTAAGAATGGTGTCAACCATGGGAACCATGTCAACCGTTATCAATAATGGTCAACCATATCAACCATTGTCAACAATGATCGACAATGATTAAAACTTATTTACCATGCTCTCTATGGGCAACCATGGACAACCATGGTTAACCATGGTTAAGCATGATCAACCCTTGTCAACCATGATTCGCCATGATCAACCATGATCAACTATGAGTGACTGTATTCAACCATGGTAAGCCATAATAAACCATTATTGACCATGGTCAACCATGATCAATCATGGTCAATCATGTCAACCATGTTCAACATGTGAACAATGGTCAACCATGATCAACCATTGTTGACCATTGTGTCTATGGTCGACAACGTTCAACCATTGTATATCATGTTTCGCCATGGTCAACCATGATCAACCATGTTTAACAATGATCAACTAGGGTGAATGATGGTGAACCATGATAAACCATTGTTAAATATTGTTAACCATATTGAAAGGTGGTTGAATACAATCGATAATATTCAACCTTGACGAATCTCATCAATCCTCATCAAATATGATCAACATCGTCAACCTTTATCAACCTCATCAACCTTCATCAACCATGGTCAACCATGGTGAGTGAATCCACCCAAAACATTTTAGTTGTAACTAGAACAACCCCATTTACTAATGTGGTTATTATACAATGATCAAAAATATTTTCCACGTTTATATGCCAATTGACCTAAGAAAATGACATCAATCAGCATATATCAACCACACTAGTAAATGGGATTGTGCTAATTTTTCAGTGGCTTGTTGATAAAGTACTCAAAATTATGCTAAAAAATCTAATTTCTTAGATCAAAGCTACACAAGAGCACTTGGATAGAGCCCATCATTCTCAATCGAATAGAATTCGTTTCACTCAAATCTCACATCGTATGAGAAAGATATTGTGTTTTGATCGTTTTCCCAAACAAGTAAAAAATTTGCAGGGAGCCCACAGGGGTGTTTGCCATGAATCCGTACTACCTAGGTGGCAAGGAGAATATTCTTGGAATATTCATAGAATATCCTTGAAATATTTTGTTTTGTCGGAATGCTTTAATTGGTCTATGGTGGTTGATATGGACTAATAATGGGGCGACATGTGGCCTAGTCTAGGACTGCCACATTTCACCCCTATGTCGTTCAAAATTTCTATGGCAGGTCTGGGCAGAGGCCGAGGCTCGACCCCATCACATCCCAACTACTAGCAAACATTATTACTATCCCGCCTACCATGTGTGACTTAACATACATGAGTGGCAGTTTAGTTTTGTGCTAAAGTTGTTAGAGGCATGGGGGGGAAGGGAACTGCCAACGGTTTCCCACGGTAGTTCTGCATGTGAACTCTCATAGGTAAACAATAAAAGTCACCAGCTGGAGCTGACTTCCACCATAACTAACATGGATATCGCCACATCACTGCTCCATGTGACACCTTACTATTAAGCCACCAATAGTTAAGTGGCTACTGGAGGAAACGGGCCAGCACAAGGGGCTAGCCCCTAGGTGCATGCCCCCCATATAACCCTAAATTTTGACATTTTAGGCCTCCACAACCAATTCAATTGTTTGAAAAATCCTTTTGGATTTCGACACATTTGGTGGCCCATTACCAGAAATATGGGAAAAAATGAAGGTTCCATGGCAGATTTTGGGCAATTTGTGGAGAAAATAGTGGCAAAACTAGGAGAGATTATAACTTCTCCAGTTTTCGACAAAATTGGGTGTAAGAAGAAGATAGGGAGCCATTTTCGGATATGATGGACTAACTGGAGAAGCTTTCATAATTAAAGGAGCACTTTTAGATAGCCTTTTGATAGGTTAAAGTTTATGGGTGCCATGGTCAACTAGAGTATTGAGTCAGTATATGGAGATGTTTGAAGATGGAGATGACCTTGCAGGGGTTTTCCCACCTACATGTGCTTCCTACAACCAATATTACATCAATGTTCTAGCTTTAATTCCTCTTTCTCTATGTGTTTTGGACAACAGACCTATTTATGTACTTCAAGTGGATTGTGGTACTATTGATGCTCATTGAAGTTTCAGTATGGGATCTTGGTGAAAGATGTCTTAATTTGTAGAAAGTTCACATGTTTGACTATAGGTTAACATGCATATGGAGTGATAACTCTTGTAGAATTTTGCTTCTTTGAAGGAGAAACTAACCTCAACTTTTTATGTTCTCTTCTTTTTCTAAACATTTAACATAATGAGTAGCGATCGTGCCATGAGAGTTAATCCACGAAGACGTAGCGCAAGAGTCGTGGACTTCTTTAAAAATGGGTGGTGTATTATGAGTTGATGCTTTCTTCCATTCAACGTTTTGATTTCATGTTTAATGTTTTTCATGAAATTATCATAAGAAAACACACATAAAAACTCATGTTTTTACTTATGATTTCGGAATCCAAACCTCAAGCACATTTTTGTATTCTCATGAGGATCTTAGATAGAAAACTAATATTCCACATTTAGATCACTTGTATAATTAGCATTTGGGTACGAAAATGTGACCAGGGGAATCTAATCCATTGAAAGCAGCAAGGGATCACATTGGGCTTGGACCATACCAACCATTAACATGGATGGGAGCATTGTACAGAGGAGGTTTTTAATCAATAACCTTAACAAAAATGACAATGAGTGCCTTAGTAGAGCATTATGTCATCAACTACAACTATATATTGTGGTTTTTTCTTAAGGGATAACATGAGGGTGAGCTCTGATCCACTTATGTGTGCATGGGTTGATAGCAAGCTTAATATAGTTTCTTTCAGTGCAACCATGCCTTGTGCCTCACTATGCTACATCTTGTGAGTTTTGTTAAAGGAGAACATGGATGTGTCCTTTCATCCACTTATATATGCCCAATGCAGCCACCCATTTGACGACTATTGTTGCGTCGTTAATATGTCATTTTTATTATCACTTTTTAACACCTATTTCATCTATTTCTACTCTTCTTTACCATGAAATTTATAATGATTTATCATATAATTCCATTTTATAATTATTTATGCTCTTATGGATAAATATTATTGCTTCTCATTTATTTTTAATAAATTGATTATTATACATGTTTTTACCAATGATGGTTTATTAATAAATTTGTTCATCATTTTAACCTCCAAGATATTTTCCAGATTGAAAATTTGATCTCCAACTCATCATTAAATGTGCCAACTGAGAAATTTGCTAGAATAACAAGTGACAATTTTGTATTGAATGACTCAGGAAAATGGAGAAGAATCTAGAAAATCCGAGACATGGGTTTTGTCTAGAAAATTCGACTTGTTCTTGTTGAATGATTGATGGAAAGATATTTTAGATATGATCTTGCTTATCAATTTGCTAAGAACAATCCAATTTTGTAACATAAATCATATTGTAATCATACATGTTGTAACTTCTCTCTGCTCTATGTGTGTTTAAATGAGAACAAAGAATAGAGAAGGGAAGATAAAGGTTCATGATGGATGATTAGAGAGAGAATTAGATGGATCATTAGATTAGATATAGATAGGATAGTATAGGAGGAATGGAATAATTACTATTGAAATCGTAACTTTGATCATTGACTCTTAGTGTTGAAGCAGAGCACGAACTTGTTGTAACGATTATGAAATGATGAATATATAAAAACAATTGCATTTCCTTCGCATCTCTTGAAGTAATCCCACGGTATTCATCAATGGTTAAGGGCTTGGCCCTGGTCGATCAACTTGCTATTTGTACCATTACTTTACAATTCAAGTCATGTGATGGTTTCATTTACTTTTTGTTTCATTGAATTGCATTGCTTTATAGTTTACTGTTCTAACATTTTATGGAATCATTTTATTGCATAAGTTGTGATTGAATCACATTGTTGTTCCTTTACATCATAACAAGATTAATATCCTTTACAACTTATATTGTTATTCATTTAAGTTATAAATCCTCTCCGTTCATTACAGATTGTTGTTCATTTCCATTAAAATAGCTTTGCTGTTCATTTTGATTAAGATAGCTTTGTTGTTTGTTTCTTTGCTGCAAGTATTTGGTTATGCTTTTAAGTGTTATTCGAGTGAGCGTATTTATTCCATTTTCGCTAGTAGAATTATTGAGTTAATTCAGTTCTCATTTCCAATCAATTACTTTAGTGGTGAGTGTAAGATCAACAACTGTAAAGGACATTGGCTATTACTGTGTAATTTCTCAGATTGAGGATCTTGTTCATGATTGATTTCATTTACATTAGTTGACAGAGGAAAGAGTTATTGGTATTGCATCCTTGACTAATAATTGTTGTAATTTCCTAAGTCAATGATTTAGTTTCAGAGCATTTAGCTTGTTTTAACTGCAATTTGAATTCACCAGCTGCATCCACTTATTCTTGTATTTGAGAGCACTATACTCTGATTTAGAAACATTACTCTTGAGTAATTAGTTGCCTCAGATTGAGTACACTCTTGAAATAGAAAATCAAACCTGGATTGATAATTAATGTGAAGATACCTGAATGGAGGTGACAACCAAGCCATTTATAATGATTAGACTAATAGGCAGCGAGAGGACAGGCCACATGGCCGCTTGCGTTCCCTCCCATGCCAATCTAAAATCAAATTCATGGTGGCCTACAAGTTTCATTAAATGGGTACTCTGGCCGAGATTTACCCATCATTTGCATCGCAATGGATTCCACTTGCAATTATGCTACTCGTCCCCCTTGTTTCGTAGCATATGTTCGCCTCAGGCAGCTGAGCCCTGTTCTCACACTGTTATAGGGAGCCATTGCTAGTTGTTAAGTTATGTTGACCTTGGTAATGGGCATCATTTCTCCCATACAAAGCTCTGCAATTTGACATCAGCCCAGCCTTCCCTTGCTCATCCTCTGCTCAGTCCTTTAGCCAATTCCTCCACTGATAGCTTGGCTTTGCATTCTGCTATGGCTTGCATTCATCACTGAATGCGTAGCAGAAAAGGGGGATTTTGTGGTGGTAGTCTCCACCCTCCTACGACGCCTAGCCCTGACTTTGCCTCCCCATCCCCTTCCCCTCACATTCCAAACCCACACGGCTCCCTCTCTGGCAAGTATCTTGATACCCGCAGTGTTCGTGGACACGTACAGCTTCAAGGTGCTAGCTGAAGAGATGTTGTTGTCCATACAACAAATTTCCTCTCGCCCCTCATGGCTCCCCACTCGACACAATTTCGCTTCTGCAACACCTTGAATAGACCTATCATTACAGCCACTGTAACCATCGTTTTCTCTGAGGAAAACGATCTGCAGGATGCTCTGTCGGGGAACACTGGAGCATAGCAGCGGGCTGCTCATAGGCTCAGCAATGGCTGAGACTCAGGCAAGCAATCGGTGGACAAGGAGATGGCCACCCTCCATGGCAAGGAAGTGGGTGGCGGTCAGCATGCTGCGAAAGGAAAATCTATAGACACGCAAACACCTGGTGGTAGAATGGTCGACACGTCAAGGCCACATGCAGCTGCTGATAGCTCTGGTGGCATTCAACCTGCTCGTGGGCCTCAAACTGGTGTGTCAGAGGAGGAGGAGGATTGGTATCAGTATGTGTGCCTCATCAAGGAAGAGCTTGCCCCGGACGACCTCAAGTGATGACACTTGGCAGCGAGGTGTCACCCTTATGCCAGCTAGGTGTTTCTTATGCTGAGTGGTTCTTTTTTGAAATGATTGTACTGTTAAAACTTTCCTCGGTATTTTGTCATGTTTTGAAATTTTCTAGTTTAAGATTGATAATGCATATGTGAGTTATTTTTGCCTCCATGGACTGGTTTCCCATCGATGGGGCAGTCAAGATATTTTTTCGATAGATGATGTTCAGCACTGCTGAGGCATGTGCCTCAATATAATCATATTTTGTTTCATATTAATAAAATAGATTTAATTAGAAAAAAAAAACAATTAATGTGAAAATAATTAAGAATTAAAAAGACACCTTTTATCACTTAACAACTACCTCAATCTATCATCACGCTCTATACTAAAATCCTAATGGAAGGTTAACCTTGCAAACTACATAAAAGCTCCTACTTTTTCATGATTGGATCAACCTCTTTGATCACTTTTTTTTAATATTATTATATAATATAAAATTTAGGTTTGAATCATAATACTATTTTTTTAATAATTTATCTCGACAAATTACCTTAGGCTAATGTACATTAAAGGATTAAGAAATATGGAAACCTAAGAAAAATTTCAGCGCAATGTCATCATATCAGGGATATGGATTGGGATAATCAATATGTATAATTAGCTTTAAATGCGTAGTTATCTATAGCTAACGTTGGAAAGGATTGGGCTATTAAATCTGTGTAATTTTTTTTTAATTATTATTATGGGTAGTTATCTATAAAATATTGTAGGGAGAGTTTTATATTGTTTCGGATATATAATTTCCAAGAAAACGAATCTTATAGTTGTATACTTATTTTATAGTGGTATAGTTTTTAATTTTAATTTTTATTTTTATTCTAAATTACATAAACTATTTGGATATTAATTTTTTTTGGAATGTACGCAAAAGTTACTTGCTCCCCAACAAAGTTGGGAGTCGACTTGGATTGAACCTCCCCATCGTAACCGTAGCTACGGGATATAGTCCCATTTACGGATAGGTTTCATAAATTTCATCGAATGAAATACCATTGATACATAAGTTTTGATACGAAAGATAGAAAGGTACTTTATAGTAAATAAGTTTCGAAAGAGGGTAGGGAAATTTTTTAGAGATTTAATTATAATCATCGGCTACACATGACAGATTAAATTACACGTGAGGTGTCGCAGGCTGAAACATGAGATATTAAATTAGAATTTAAGATGCTAGACTTGATAATATAAAACGATTGACAGGAGTGACATATAGTGTGGAGCGTTCCTATTGAGCAGTTGTATTATAAGAAACAATGAGGATACAAGATACCAACGTCACATATATGTAGGGTAACATGGAGCCCACCTCGCAGTAGTTGTAGCTGATAGGCATGTGAACGAAGCAACTTTGCAATACTGGTCCTAAGTTTGTTTTGTTTTCCTAACGTTTTACATTTGTAGGCGGATATGGAGAAGGGGGTAACTATAGGTGAGAGTCATGCGGAGGAGAAATTTCCACAAATATTAGTCATTTTGTTTCTCAACCGAGGAAGGTTCATTCGTTTGACTTTGGATATTTGATAAAAGTCCGTGAATTACAGAGAATGTAGATTTTCCATTGTGAAGTGGGGGAAGTTATTCAGTTCCGCGCCCCGTGCAGCTTCTCCAACGAAACTCGACCAGATGCATCTAACTCTGGAATCTGGTCCAGTACTCATTCTCCTCGCTTTGCTAGGTGCTCTCGTCGTTGCGATCGGACTCAACTCGTTTCTCAGATGGCTTTCTTCCTGCAGGGGCCGGGACGAGGTAGACTTATCCGATGATTTCTCTCTCCGGATCGCGAAGAGCGATTTGAAAGCACTGCCCATTATCGTTTACAGCGCTGCATCAAAGCCAACGCCGGTGCCAACGGATTGTCCAATCTGCCTGGCCGAATTTGCGGATGGAGAAAAGGTGAGAGTGCTGCCAAATTGTAATCATCGTTTCCATTTGGAATGCATCGATGCATGGCTTGTCTCGCATTCTTCCTGCCCTTTGTGCAGACATTCCCTAATTCTCCACAAAGAAAGGCGTGGAACCGCTGGAATTGTTCAAGAGACCGAGCCAAACAACAGCATGGAAATAGTCATAGAGGCCAGGGATTCAACTCAAGCAGTCGGACTGGTTTCTTCAGACACTGAATCGTTCCAAGGAAGTCCGCAGGCCACAGTAAGAGATCCGTCAATGTTGCCTATTCCAGCTTAGATTTCCGAGTGCTTTGCGTTATTCATCTACCTCAGAAGATAATGAATTTCTGATGCAAGGTTAGCGAGGGATCTCATATCGATGAAGATGGCTGTTTCTCAAAATAGAGGAAATGTGTGGTGCTATAATTGCAGTTGTAAGATATCGGGCTGTAAATATATATATATAGTGTAACTCTAGGATGGGAAACGTCGTTTATCTTTGTTTTTCCTGTCACCGTAACCCTAAAGTAGGTTCGGGTCATGGCAGTCCAATGACCCTAACTCCAATCAGGGTAAGGATCTCGAATTAGGTAAAAAATGTTTCTTGTCTTTTACAAGCAACTTCTGTGCTTATTTTCAGCGCTGGGCGGTTAGTTTCACTTGATGGCGTCAACTGAGAGCTTAGTTTTCGAAGTTTATGCACTGTCCCCTTTCGGTTTGTATGCCTGACCCGCACTTCTGAATGCACAGGTTATCAGGTTAGTCTGGAAGCTCTTCAGCCTTTCCCTACTGAATTGAATATAATACATAATACTTACTGTTATGCGTCGTCGGTTGTCATGAAGTCTTCAAGTATTGTTAGGGCAGCTCGTCAATGCATGATTTAATCTTTATCTTATCTCTTTTCAACTTCTGTATCTTTCTTTAAAAAACTATTCCATACTTCAAGTGCTTTATGTTTTTTAACTGGGAGGGTAGATAGTTTATTTTGTGTTATTTATTTCTGAAACAAATAAGATACCACTAAAATTTATTTCATTTACAGAGAATTACACGGAGTTCATACAAAGATCAGAAATCATAGGAGAAGGTTTTATAAATACATACATTTTCGTCGGCTCTTTTATTAATAAAATTAAGAAGTTGTGTATGATTTTTTCTGGGAATTGAGCGCTTTTATTTTAATTAGATGTAACAGATCTGTACACTATTTTCTAGATATTTATATTTATAGTTTTATTTTACCTATGTTGCAAATAATAATATGCAGAAGTAATTATTGAATTTGGTATTTTTATATAAACAATTTTTTTATATGGGCATATTTTTTCAATTATCTTTATTTAATCAAATTTTAAATTGAATTGACTTGGCCCCATGATCTTATCATTTATAAACTTTATAAATAGATATAAATTGTGCATTTTAATCACATAAACAGAGGAAAAAAAAAACTAATTTTTATTCATAAAAAATGAAATAAAAAAATAGAGAAGAGATGGTTCTTCTTAATATTTAAAATGACTAAATAGATTAAATTGTAAACATTAATAAATGACTAAAGTAAAACTAGAAACCTATGGAATATAACTCAAGTAAAAGTGAAATATCTATGATAGGTACCAGACAATATAATCAAATGTCATTAACCCTAACTCACAACTAACTAAAAGTGAGATTAATATCTCAACTCCTATCACATATTTACTCACACACATTTGCATATCCTGTATCACACATTTCACAGATTTATTCATAGAAGTGTTCAAATCATTAATGCAATGAGATTCAAGGCCACTTGCATGCTTGTTACAAGAAAAATCTAGACCCATGTCAAAACCTCGCTCAGGCTCTGTTGAAGTGGTTACTCGCTCAGTGGTTACAAGTATAGTAGTTGTTTATACTCGCTCAAAAGATCTGGAATATCACTCATCCGCAACTGATTAGCATTCTTCAGATGATAAAATCGGTGCATCTGCATTGATGAATTGTTAGATTCATAGGGAAACCCCACTGGTTCCAGTGAACTATGGCTTTGTCACTGACAAATCAGACGGTGATAATCACGAAGCAAGGGCCCAGCTCACATAATCATAGGAGTAGAATTGTTACAGTATTCCCGCAGTACTTTAACGAGAATACTTCTTTCAGTACTCTTGTCACCGTCTCCGAACCTGATATGCCGAGTTAATAGAACTGTTTTTAAAAACTCCTTACACCTGATACACACAGCAATGATACGCACAGTAAAAAAAAATATTAATGAACCCACGCGCTCAGCTCCATAAAATTCTAAAGGGTTTGCGCATATGGTTCCCACAACACTTGATTCAATTTGAAACAGCGCAAGCACTCCACGCACCCACGTAACACTTGATTCAATTAATAAGAAAATCGCCAGGTTTGGAGCTATATGCCACTACGCTGCCTTAACAAATATATTACATGAACCTCATTCAAAAACCACATTAAAACTGCGCAAGTTTCAAACTTCGGTTCACCAAAATCCACCCCATATTTGTCCGCGTTGTCTTTTCATGTGGATTTCAGTTCCCTGTTCGTCCTTTGATCCCATAGAGAATCTCCTGTGCGCCCACGCTTGAGGTATTAATTTACCACGCATTGAAATCCATTGATAGACACTCTGTGCATGTTAAGAGAATAGACACTTTGTGCGCCCACTCTGGAGGTATTAATACACAGTATTAAATATTTCATATGCAAGTCTTTTACAGTGATTTCAAATGGATTCAATGCAGAAAGGAATTAAATCCACAGGTTATGTAATCGGTTACATCAATTCATTCAAACCGTTAATGGACCATTCATGCCTTTCACATGGATTTAACAATTTTCACAATCATCCCATATATATTTAAAACAAAACAATTATCAATTATTTACAGACTTATGATAAGTAGAATTGATGGCGCTTTACAAACTGCTGAAGACTCCCAACCAAAAAACTTTTCACACACTTTTTCTCTCTGATCTTCAATGTCTTTGAGGCTACGTTATTTATAAAACTTAGCATCATTAAAAATCCGAAAATCACTTAACAAAAACTCTAACTCTACATGCAATGCATACATATCGCAAAAGCATCTCCTCACCTTTATTTCCATCTTTTTCCCTGTTTTAAGAACAAGAAAAGCCCCTTATCCATAATGATCCACATTCACTACTTTATGCCTAAAAACACTCCCTAGTTTATTAAAAATAACAAAATATTTAAAATTATCACACCCCCTCTTTATTCCATATTTACAAATGAAAAAGGTCTTGATGCTACTGCATCATAATTTGTCACCGTTTTATAAAATGATTATATTCTTATATAAAATATAGATGATTATTGATCTTCATATAACATTGTGATGAAACCACATAGCCCTCAAGCACAATCCATGGGTGTATCAAGGTTTGAACCTTTGACATACAATACATTCACTCGCAAACAAGTCGCACCTCTCTCAGCTCATTTAAAAAAATTAAAATAATAAAGAGGAGGTATTCAAATTGGATGAGGTAGATATGAACAAGTTGGAAGAGGTGACTACAATATTACATAGTTCTCCACAAGAATGTAGTGTACTGTTGCTATCCTGAAATAAATATAGCTTGAGATTCCATGACTTTTATGAAGGTGAATTAGAAGTAGATTATGAAAAAGACAACTCTATAAAAAATAAATACTATTTCAAGCGGGTGGTAAATTAAATTTAAATTAATTAATTGATTAGTTAAACAAAATATAATAATACCTTAAATATGAACTTGTTAAAGAGTTTTATGATATAAAAATTGACCTATAATATATCATTTTATTTAGAAAAATATGTTTTGTACATATTTTTTAGAATTATAAATATTATTAGAAATTTATATTTGCCATATTATTAGTCTCTTATTATAGTTTACCAGAAAATTTATATTAATATAATTAAAATTAAATTTCTCCATATCTACATTTCATATATTATATCTTCTATATATATATCTAGATTTCATATATATATATATATATATATCTTAAATGTTTAGGGTGATCTTTATAAGTTATAAAGAATTCAAATTAAAAGTTAACACTTTACTTGAAAAGATTTTTTTGACCAAAATCAAAGAAAAAAAATAATGTTGAAAATACGATGTAACCAAAGTAAATGGAAATTTTAATATATTATTAGCAAATATATATATAAAACATTCAAACTCCTTAATACTATTACAAATTCTCTTAGATCCATCAAAGACCATGTAAACCCTAAAGACATGAAAGGGGTCTACTCCATCCCATCTTTGTGTTGGATTCCCTACATTGGGGAAAATAACCACTCCATTAACCAAAAAATCCAAGAACATGATATTAGCACAACCGTTCTCTTTCCTCGGCTTTAGGTGTACATGCACTGAAATCGAGTCACCATGTGTGCATCGAGGCTTCCCGGGTCATCACCAAGATTGATCACTTCCATCATAGAAAGCTTCAAGAAACCATTGAAATTGAAAAACATGGTATTAATCTTGACAGGGACGTCACCATGTGTGCATAGAGGCTTCCCCGGTCATCACCAAGATTGATCACTTCCATCATAGAAAGCTTCAAGAAACCATTGAAATTGAAAAACGTGCTATTAATCTTAACAGGGACGATGGTTGGAAGTTAAATAAAAATTGGATCCCGCCTTCTTTTGATAATATTTATTTTATTTTATTTTTTCAATAAATATAATAATTAATAACTGATCATTTTTATTTTTATCTTGCAATTTATATGCTCTTTGACCTCCCTATTAAAATATTACACAATATTTAATATAATATATAATTAATTGTTAAATATTATTCATTTATAATAATAACTGTATTAAACTTATTTTTAAATATTCAAGTCTTTGTTTAAATATTCAATTTTTATTAAATTAATCTAATTAATATTGAATTAATATTATTTTTAATTAAAAATATTAATAAATTAAAATAAACCTAACAAAGTAATAATAAATTTATTCAACTAATTTTTTAACGGCTAATTCATAACGACAACTACTTCTTAACAACTAATTCTTGAAGAGATGCATCATTGGTATTTAAATATTTTGTCTGATTTTTCACCTTTTTCACCTTTGTCCTTATGATAAACCACATTAGATGGTTTGAAACGTCGATAAAAAACTCATGATGTAATTAATCCCAAAGAATTTATCAAAATCATTATAGATCACAAAAGTCAAAATGAGTATAGATCACAAAAGTCTAAAACCAAACAAATATATATATATATATATATATGTGTGTGTGTGTGTGTGTGTGTGTATAAGATAAAGATACACAACACCAATATATATATTTTATAAAATTTCTATAAGATATAAATTATATATATTGGTGTTCTGTTTGTATCTTTATTTTATATATATATATATATATATATATATATATATATATATATATATATATATATATATATATATATTGTTTGGTTTTAGACTTTTGTGATCTATACTCATTTTGACTTTTGTGATCTATACTTATTTTGATAAATTTTTTGGGATTAATCATATCATAAGTTTTTGGTCTACGTTTCGAACCATCTAATGTGGTTTATTATGAATTATATTTTTTGTTACTTAAATTACTTAATAGTAGACTTTATGAATAAATAAAAATTGGCAAAAGAGAAATAATTGATAAAAATGGCTAAAGCAACACAATTACAGAAACTCAATCATATATTATGGACAAATGGTGTATGTGCAAAAACACTCACACACAGATTTACATTCAGATTACTCTATTAAATAGAGTTTCTGAGATCCAACTTATTCCTAATTTAGATAGAGAGGTTGAGACAATTTCTCAACCATCACAAACCAACTCCTTAAGTATGGAATGTGAGAATTAACTCCAACATCCCCCCTTAATGATTATATTATATGAAAATAACAAAATAATCAAGCTTATCAGTAGATGCGCCATCAAGTTGCCTCATAACCCTCGGAAAGGTGTAGTTGGCAAGTTGGATTCTCGAGTTCCCTTCCTCAACTCCCGAATCAGGGACCTCCTGAAGTCACTTACTTGACAGCATCCCAATATGTCGCATAACCTCATTAGGAAACCACTTCCATGTCTACCACTAATGAGGGATCCTTCCCTAGATCCACAATTGCCATACTATCTGGACAACCATCCATATTGAGTCTTAGTGCTACTTGATCTTTAAGTACTGGAATCAGACACATAGTTGAACTGCTGGTTATTTTTGCTTATAATGCAGCATAGACATGTAAGAAACGAGATACATCTCAGAAAACATTTGTTATAGTGCGCTTAATGTCACTCCTCCAAGGTCGGCCCAAACACTTATAAAACCATAACTTGCCAATTCCGGAAGCAAATAAGCAATAAATACATGCATCACAATTCGTCCGCTATCAATTACAAGTTGAAATTTTAGACGTGTTGTATTAAACTAAAAAAATGAAATCTAGTACTAAATCACAACTAAACAAACTAACATTTGTTAATTGTGATAAACTTTCAGAGCCAACCATAAACGATTACCTCAACCTAAACAACAACTACAGCCTTTCTATTTGTATAGAGTCATCGGAATAGCCCTGTATTTATAGAGCAACCCGAATGCACCTGAATGAACGCAATTCCATGGGGACCAAATGAAAAATTTATGAACTGGAGAGTAAGCCGAATGATCTTCGGCAACGGCATCGCTTCAAATTAAATCACAGACCTCAATTTCTTACTGGGCATTTGGAATCGGCTGTCAAAAAAAAACATTGGCAGACAGCTTCCAAAGTGGGAAAGACTAAGGGCTTTGCCTTACCGTCAACTCGAACAATGAATAAAACCACAAGTGGAAATGGGCATGCGCATCCTCATAGGATCTAAAAAACTGGATCAATCTCAGCGACCGCTATACCTGTTGGTAAACGATCTAAGCAATGATCAACAACAGTTCCCCATGGGTCAATAATTATAGCATGCCAATTATGAATGCTCACTGGGTCGTAGAACCCATGGATCTTTTCTAAATTGAGTTTCAATTTGAATTTTGTCAATGCTCCGTGGATTTAGATTTGAATACCGCAAGGGAAGGAGTCAGAGGAAGTCATGGCAGGCACTGTTGCTGCCATTCACATTACTACATATAGATCAGTATTGTAGACTAGGCATTGGGCCGATTTTTCTTTACGGAAATAGGAGAGGTGAAAATGCTACAGATAAATATTTGACAGGCTCATGCTCACATTCGATGCCTCTCAGCTGCTTGTAGGCGAGGTGACTGCATCTCATCTTTTCCGATCAAAGTGTCAGTCTCTCAATTGATGCGAATGGGTTATTTGCCTGGGTAAAATGGCAGACTTCAAGGGTTTAGACTCACAATATACAAGCCTCTGATCCTGTGCTCCGATACCATGATAAAAATGGCTAAAGCAACACAATTACAGAAACTCAATCATATATTATGCACAAATGGTGTATGCGCAAAAACACTCACACACAGATTTACGTTCATATTACTCTATTAAATAGAGTTTCTGAGATCCAATTTATTCCTAATTTAGATAAAGAGATTGACAGAATTTCTCAACCATCGCAAACCAACTCCTTAAATATGGAATGTGAGCATTAACTCCAACAATAATAGTAAAACCATTAAAAAAATTAATGTATAAAAAAAAAATATCAATGTTAAAAGAAAGAGGTGAATCGTTTGGTAAGAGATAAGCGAGACCAACACCTCACAACATAGAGATAGAGAAGCTAATTACCGCAAAAGAAGTAGTCGGAACCATAGTTGAAGACATTATGATTAGGGATATGTAAGCATGTGGATATCAAAGATAATACGAATATCATTGTTTGAAACATAAATTTAAACAAGGGGGCTGCGGGGCAGCTAGTCCCTGCCGTAAGCTCGAGAAGGAAGAATGAGGTAAGAATGGGCCTATTACAGAACTTGCTGCAACAACAATGTTGTGAGCAGAGAACTTGCTGCAACAACAATGTTGTGAGCAGAGAAAAGGCAATGGGTCCCCAAAAATTCCAGAACACCGACACTGAGAGGAGTCGAAGCGGGAATGTGCGGTGATGCATCGATTAAACACCGACACTGAGAGGAGTCGAAGCGGGAATGTGTGGTGATGCATCGATTAGAAAAGTTGGGCAAGTAAATAGTTGTTAGTCCCTGCGTTGAGTGGGGAAACGGAAATAGTAGGCATGCAAGACCTGTCAATCGTTGTCTGAGCTTAGTCACAGCTTTCAACCAAGGCTTCATGACAAATGCAGGAAACATAAGTATCAATTAGCGTCTCTTGAATGAGCACAGGAACAATGGTGGGTCTTTTTTTATATATATTTTTTTATTATTTACAAATAATGCTTCTGTGACTGTATATTTTAATTTGCAATCTAATCGAGCTACTAGACTAATCTGAGATATTTCATAGATGATATATTTTTATTTGTAATCTGATCAGCTACTAGACTAGTCTGAGACGTTTCATAGATGATTTACAAAAGAATAGGATTTTTTTTATGATGTCTATAAGGATTTAATAGTTGTTTTGTTTTAGAGTTTTACAAAAGTATAGGATTTTTTTTATGATGTCTATAAGGATTTAATAGTTGTTTTGTTTTAGAGTTTTTTGTTATACAAGTAAAGATGGTGAAGACAGTGTCAGATAAAGATGGCACAGACAGTGTCAGATACATGAAGATGTAATTATTTTTTCAATGAAAAAAGTAGAGTGAATAGACTTCACAAAAGGAAAACAAATGATGTAGAAAAATAATATGATAGATTTCTTGCCTACTGACTACAACATGTTTGAAATAGCTACAAATCTTTCAATGGGGACGTTGAACATAGTTGATACAATTTCATATGATCAAATTAGGGATGTAGCTCAGATGGTAGAGCGCTCGCTTAGCATGAGAGAGCTACGGGGATCGATGCCCCGCATCTCCATTGAAGATTTCCTGTATCAGTTTGGATGTGCAGGTCTACATCAAATTCTTCTATTATGTCGCAATTAATGAAGTAGTTTTCTGTTTTGACTCTTTCCTTTGCCAGAACACAAGCTACATCTCAGACATATCATTCTCACAGGTTTTTGCTTTTTTAATTCCTTTGCCAGAAAACAAACTACATCTCAAACAAGTTACTCGCACAAAACAAACTTCTTAAGCTACCATGTGAGAGTAAAAGTAAAGAATCAACAGAAGCGGGATGCTACTTAGGATTTGCGGGATGCTACTTAGGATTTTTAAAAGAATGGCGTGTAGTTGTTTGTAAGGACATAATGCCTTTACATTGAAATTGAATGGGATATATATGATTGCGATAGTGGTATAGACTATAGAGTGCAGTAATACTTAGATGAAAATGCCCATTTAACTGACACATATGGCAGAACCTGGCCGTGAAATGTAACAGACCATTTTGCCAAGAAACCATGCTTTATAAACCAAAATTAAGATTGGCTAATACGTTGAATATGTCAACTATACACTTAGCAAAAAGAATAGTTTAAAAGTGTCATTCTAATTAAACTATTTATAAAAGTCTTGAATTAATTTTTAATTATTGCTATTAATTCAATTATTGTTCAGATTGCAACACTACAACATACTTGCATGGATTACATAGGCCACTTACAAGTGTCGCTAGTTTCATGTTTCCTGGTGGTAAGAGTTGCCACACTGGGAAAAACAATCAGCCACGACAGTCACAACTACTGTGAAATCCCTGCTCTCTCATTTTACAGCTAAAGATCAATGTAGCCCAAAGATTTTCTCTGCAGATTTAGTCGCTGCCTCAGATTACATGGGTCACTTAAAAGTGGGGCTAGTTTCATGTTTCCTGGTGGTAAGAGTTGGAACATTGGGAAAAACATTGGAACATTGGGAAAAAAAATCAGCCAGGACAGTACACAACTATTGTGAAATCCCTTCTCTCTAATTATAGAGCTAAAGATCAATGTGGCCTAAATATTTTCTCTGCAGATTCAGTCGCTGCCCCTTCCCGGACAAACTGCAAATTGTGACTGGAATTTCACCAACTGAATTTCTTGCCTTCAAACCCTTATAATATTTGCAAGAGTTTCACTGCAAACTTCTTTTACTCTGGGAGGCTAATTTGCCAAATGATTTCTTAGTTTTTACACGTTCTCATTTTAGTATTTCGCTTTTTTTTGCAGTCTGTTGTTCCAGTGAATGACAAAATCTTCTTGGTGTCCAGAAGTTAACCGATTATGCATTAATGTAGTTTAGAAGGATTTCTAGTGCTTTGTCTGGTAGTGGATCCTGTTTTTGGTGGGGAGATTAAAGATGTCAAGGGACAGGAAAATTGTGTGCGTCGGGAGAAGAAATAGACTAGGGAAAGAGCTCCTAAGTGAGCTACAGTGGATGATCTTGCTGCCAATGCAAATAGTTCTCAGCCTAGAAGGCGCGCAGTTTTAGTCGATGCCACAAATATTCATGCTCCTGCTACCAATTGCTTGTCAACAGCGAAAAACCAGGTTTGGATCTGAAATGCAATCCTCCTAATCTTATTCTAAGTATTTTAGCCTTTGTCTGGATTTTATTCCTAAAGTGCAAGAATCAGGGAAAGTTAGTTTTGCAGATAAATTTATGCACATTTTAGTTTGTTTTTATAATATGTTTAACAAGACTTTAGCGCTCCTTTTACCTCAGTAAAACAAGTCTCAGTAAAACGAGTCTGATTCAAAGATATCCATGAAATAGTTTAATGCTCCCAATCCTAGCATTAAAGGGAAGGAGTGAAGCAAGAAGAAAGAGGTAAGAACTTCAACCAAAAGAGTTAAAGATGAAATTCATACGGAATCGAATCCTCTTGCTGTTTCATAAGTAATTTAGTGATTGCAGGAGAGCAGTCCTGCGAAGATAAAGCCGAGATAATGCCAAATTCAGTCAGATAAAGCTGAGATTGGTCAATAGTACATGCATAGACTTCATGCAATTTCTATGAAAGGAAGAAACTTTAGAAGCAGATGCCTAAATAGTGCCTAAATAGTGGGTATGGAATAAAAGCTTATCTTCAAAATCTAAAAACATTTTTTTTAAACTGTAAATATTTCATATTAAAATCTGTATTTGTAGCGCAGCTATACAACAAAGTTTACAAAATTGGAGTTTACAAAATTGGTTGAATCAACCTAGAATAGACAGTTCTTTTCACTTACCTGGTTTATCCATACTAAATATACTGGATTACTAGAGTATCTAGCAGTATGTATCTGGAAAAAAATGCATAATATCTTGCAGGGTCTTGTATACGTTCTATGTCTCAGTATCTAGAGTAGCAGTAACTTTGTGAAGTACTTTCCTATCCTGAACAGTCAGTTGTGCATCCTATCCTGAAAAGTGACTTGTGCATTAAGGTCAGGAATATCTAGCATTGAATGACTTACAAAATCCCCAGTGGAAGGAGAACCTCAAGTCATGGGCTTTTTCTGTAACAATTGTGCTATTGAATCCCGAAATATGGGCTTTTTCTGTAACAATTGTGCTATTGAATCCCCAAATACGACCTACTTGCTTGCTATCTATGCTCAACCATTGGCAATCGGCTCAGACTTTCTAGTTTGTGAAATATGAAAAAAGCTAATGAAGTTTCGCTCCAATATAGTCTTTGGAAGTGGACAAATGGGTACCTCCATGCAAACTACTTTCAACATGTGTCAAACTTTCAACAAGTGGTAGCCATGTGTTTACATGTGAATTCTCTCGAAGTTGACGGGTGGGGGATGAAGGTACATGTGTTTACATGTGAATTCTCTCGAAGTTGACGGGTGGGGGACCAGTTACCTTCGGTAACTAATTTAATGACATTTCTCAAACCAAACATTTGATGTCAAGAACTAATGCTGGCATTAGTTTATCTTTTGAAAATATTAATGAAACCAATTCCTAGTATATAATCTGTATAGTCTCTTGGCCTCGGGGAGAGGCCAAATAAGATGAAAAAAACTCTTATTGGCCCTAAAAACCAATGCCTTTATTCGATAGGTTGATCAAACGTATTTTATGAAATGCCAACGAAAAACTTTGGGTTACTTGCAAATAGATTAATGCTAAGACTAAAAACTGA
Source organism: Pinus taeda (assembly GCA_000404065.3). NCBI lineage: Eukaryota > Viridiplantae > Streptophyta > Pinopsida > Pinales > Pinaceae > Pinus > Pinus taeda. The sequence continues at coordinate 525,316 of APFE031368466.1, forward strand.
TTACTATAGTCCCACGCCATAGGCGGCAGGGACTAATAAGAAGAGAATATGCAAGAGCACATGTAATGTAGAAGAGCACATGTAATGTAGAGGAGGAAATATGTTTGAGATGATTAATTCGGAGAATACGAAGACAATGAGATTCTTCTTAAATTTGAAGAAGAAAGGAAGGGAGCACATGTAATGTAGAGGAGAAAATATGTTTGAGATGATTAATTTGGAGAATACGAAGACAATGAGACTCTTCTTAAATTTAAAGAAGAAAGGAAGGAACTATGCTACCATGTAACATTTTTAAAACAAAATTTTCGTCAAAAGTGATTTTTGTAAGTTAATTACTCATTAAAGTGGTATAAAAATATTTCTATCCGTGAAGGTGGTAGAAAAATTAGGCATGAACCTAAAAAAATTGTGAAGTGTCATGGTCACTAAACCTCACCAAATCATTTTGGAAAAATAATGCAAGGTTAATGCTAATGCTAGGAATTCTAACTATGGAATTAATATCATGACCCCAAAATGATGTATGATGGAGAAAAAAATATTTACCATTTTTTTTAAAGATGGTAGGAATGTTTATTTACATCTAATGAGGTAAAAATTAAAATGAAATACAAAAAATTGCTACAGTTTTCCTTCAAATATTTTTAAAGGAATTTTGAAAATTGAATTATTTATAGATAAATATTTTAAAATATATATATAATTAAAAAAAAAAAATACTACATATAAAAAAATATTTCGAATGGTTGATTTTTTATAAATAGATTATATATATTATAAGTAAATTTAATTTACATTTTCGTGTTTTATTCAATTTAAATTCATACTTATAATAGATTAAGAAATACCCATTCAAATTAATATAAATATATTAATCCTATACTTTTAAATAAAATTTTATATATTTATTGCATTACATAAATAAATAAATAATTTCAAATTTAAATGATAAGTTAAAAAAATAATAATATATATAGATAATCTTTATGTATTCTATTTTCTTAAAAAAAATCCAATTATAACTTTCGTTTTGCTGAGTAATAAAGACAATCCGAGTCAATTCCATATCTAAAAATTTATTTAGTTAAAAAAAATCATTCTAAATATTCTAAGCCTTCTCATTCTTGTTATATTATATATTTAATTTTTCTTAAAATATTAATATAAATAATACAGTGTAGTTATATATCTTAAACTTTCATGGAATGATATGATTATCTGCGATTCCATGAATATAATTTTAAATTCCTCGTGGATTAGTTTTTAACTGAAATTTGAAAATTATTGATTTTAAATTTGAATGATGTGGGGAAATTTTAAAAATTATAAAATAATAATAGTAAGAAAAATGGTGTTTAGTATAGTTGAATTGGTCATTGAAGTGATATGAAAATGTATAGAATAAAAAATTCAACGCTCAATTTATTAGTCTAGTAAGAGAAAGATACTTACTAAATCCTATAAGTATAGTGGTAGTTTCTAGAATCTATCTTGTGTCTACTAAGAATGACGCTAACCTAGTTATTGATTCCTTTCATTGTAAAAATAAAATACTTATATTACAAAAAAATAACAGCTAAATAAATCAATGCCTACAACAAATAAAATATTTCAATTTCTATCTTAATTTTACATCAACTTTGTATATAAACTTTATATAGAGATAAAGTAATTAAAGGCCAAACAAAAAAAATTGACACATGCAACTTCACTAGATACGACATTGACACATGACACAAAAAAATAATATTACTCATATTATATTAAATGTAATTCATTCTATGACAAATTAACACCCAATATGTAAAACAAAAATATATTAATATCAAAAAAGTATTTTATTATTAGCTACAAATAAAATATTTCAATATACATATCAGATGACATGATTTTATATTGATATTATATATATAATTTATGGTCATAAACATAATATTTCAATATCCACATTAAACAATCTAATTTTATATCAATTTTATATAAAATAAATAACATTAACATTCATTAAATTTTCTTATTTTTCACTTTCCATTGCAAAGGATATGTGTAACTTATCATTGTCACTATAAAGATAACATTACATTTAAAAATAAGAAAACGATGTAAAAAAAAAAAAAAAAAAAAACAAATTTGTTACATATAAAATACCACAATTCCCACCTTAATTTTATGCTAAGTTTATATAGAGACATTGAAATATTTTATTTAATATTTACATTTCACATATTAGTAGAAAACATCTCTCACTCTCTATAGTGTGTGTACTCTTTATTTACTTTATAAAATTATGTTACTTAATATGGAAATTGAAATATTTTATTTTTAGCTAACAATAAATTCTCTCTATAAAGTTATGATAAATTCGTCATTTGATATGTACATTGGAATATTTTATTTATAGCTAATAGAATTTATTTATTTTTATTATTGATATATATATATATATATATATTTTAGTTAAATGGTACATGTTAAGTGATTATCAAATGAATTACACATCATGTAATACCAATAATTTTATTTTTACATGTCATCTGAGTGTAAACTCTATATTAAGTAGCTCAGTAGTCTTACTCTATATTAAGTAGTACAATAGTCTTCCTAACTGTGAATCTACCATGAGCCATGCTAAATCAAATCTTAACATTTAGGAGCTTAGGAGATCCAAAGGTAAGAAAATTTTTTACTTAACCAAAATAAGAAACAAAATTCTTAATTTTTTTCCACTTATGCATAATAATCCATTATAATACATTTAATAAAAGTATTTAAAAAAAATGAAACATTGATTTAATAAAATAAAGTTAAATTAAATTAAATTCACATCATGTTATATAAGACCATTTTAACTTCGAATCTACCAAGAGTAGATAAGGATACAATATCTCAAGATGTAAATCTATTAGCTCTGTTCGCGCTCTACTAGGATTTGGTTGAATCCAACAAATTTTATGATGATTGGGATCCGTAGTTAACACTATCACTTTCATGTGTGGGAGGAAGTCTCTTCGAGATCTTAAATCTTGAGAGACCTAATGAGTGGCCCTGTGAGGAGGGGCTGAACCCCCTCCTACTGTAGTACTTAAAAAATTTCTCATTAGTTGATAGATGTTTTCATGTATTTCTCATCTAGTGGCAAGGATGTGGACAAAAATCCAATTTTAGGGACTAAATGTCAAGCAAAAATTTAAAGGGAGGTTCATGCCAAAAGAAACTTCAAACATGAGGTTTGTGATCCCTAATAATTGTTTGGAGAAATCACGATAGTTCATGAAGGATCACCACGTGATATATAAGTTGATGGGTGTTTGGCCAAAAGAATAGAACATTGTGAAGTGGATTCAATTAAAATGGGGTCCAAAAGGATCAATGGAACTCTGTCTAAGAGTTAAGGGATTTTTCATGGTTATTTTTGCCAATCTAGAGGATCATAAGAGGGCCACTGAGAATGGCCACTCTTTCATGAATAATGTAGTCATTTTCATGACTTTTTGGGAAAATGTTGGAATCCTAAGAAATAAAAGTTTTAGCAGTTTTAGTTTGTATTAGACTGTTCGGCCTACCAGAGGACTTTTTGAAACTTGATATTCATGAAGGAAGAGAAAATTGTTGGGTTGTGTTATATTCCTTCAACGACTAGCCCATGTAGTTAACTGGGGGTTAGAGGGGAGGCAGAGCCCCCCCTTTATTGTGTTGATTGCATAATGGAGGGGTCATAGGGGGTATGAGGGGTGCACATAGCCCCACTCTATGGGGTCCGGGGTAGCGCCATGGAATTTTTTTTTTTTTGGACACTATATTAGGTTGGGCGGACCTACCTATGGTTTTGTGCATGATTTTCGCACATGGTTTTGGATGCGATGGTTTTGGATGTGATGGTTTTATGTTTTTGGATGCTTCGGCATGTATGAATATGTATTGTAACATTGGAAGGAACATAATGAAAAATCAAGCTAGTAGTTCCGATTTTGGGATCCAGGGGAAAATCTTTGTGTATATGTGTTTTATGTGCTATGCTCTTGCATTGTTTATTTTCTATGTTTTAGAATTTGCATGTAAGTAATTTCCGTACGGGGTTAAAAGCTACAAAAATATGATTGATGATTTTATGAAGATATTAGATATCACCAAGAGGAGAAGTCATTCTTCATATGCTCGTGTTTGTGTTTATATGAACATAAAAGAAAACATTCTAAAATCTATTGAATTGGAATACCACGATTCGGTATGGACTCAACTACTCAACAATGTAGATGTGTGATTGAAGTGTCACTAATGTCATGAGTATGGGCATATTTTTAGAGAATCGCCTCCCACTTTTGCTAAAACCGAAAGGAGTAAGGATTTTATGGTTTTAGAAGGGTTCTATATTGTGGGACAGAAGAGGAATAAATCCACCTGTAATCAATTAGCTTGACCAGTGTAGAACAAACTACAGGTTTAGGAGACGAAGGTTCTGAGAGATAATCAATTTGCAATTGTGGATCAAGTCAAAAAGTAGGGGGAACTAAGGAGCCAAATGGGGTTTTAGGCTATTCATATAATGTAAATGGAATATTTAAGCATGAATGTGACAAAGAAATTAATCCGCAAATGAAAAACCATGGAGGGCATAGAGGGGGATTGTGAGCTAAAAGAAGTTATTGCTCGTACCAGTAAGATCGTGGAAGTAGAATACAAATAGAACAAGTTGAGACTAGACAAGAAGACCATGTTGGAATTATTTCCTATGTGGGATATAACAAATGTGCAAGAAATTTCTAGAAATAAAATTCAACATTTTCTCTACCTATGTGGACAATGGCGTCAAATCTATGAAAATCCAGAAGCAGAGTTCTGATCATCCATTTAAGAGAAAAACAATGGTTCACAATGTTATTCCAAAAAATCATCCATTGTAGTCGAAAAGGGGAAAAAGGGGTGAAAATATTCTAAGGATGTACTCAAATAAGTCAGTGAATACTTGTTGAGCTTTGCTCAAATGAACCAGACCACATAATATTACCATCATATTTCCCTAATTCTGCAATGAGAATAACATCATGGAATATTCCAAGGTCAAATGGTAATGGAAAACAAAGATACTTCATGGAACAAATAAAACAAGAGAAGCTAGACATAGTGTTGCTACAAGAAATAAAAGTCTTGGGAGAGAAGCTACACATGGTGTTGCTACAGGAAACAAAAATCTGAGGAGAGAAGGTTGGTGAGATTATGGGTAAATGTTGGCATCGTAGTGAGGTAATGGAGATAGATGTGAGAGGTACTATAGTTGGAATAACAATGGTATGGGATCCTAGGACAATGGATTTTGAAGACTAGGCTACAACCCCCAATATCCTCTTTGACCATTTTTGAAGATTAGGGGCTAGAGAAAGGGTACATTTATCGGGGGTTTATGACCTTGTTTTCCAGTGAAAAGTATAAATTCTTATGAGGCCAAAGGTGGGTTAAGAAATTGGTACAACATGAATGTTGGATAGTTGGACATAATTTCAATATGATTCAAATACCAAAGGAGAAAAGTGGTGGGGAGGGGGGGGTGGGGGGTTGGAGGAGGATAAGAGGTTATATCTAATGGAATCATATTTCCAAGAGCTCATTCACGATCTTCGGATGGTACAAGTGGAAACATGTAACTAAATTCACACTTTGAACAATAAGAGTGGTGATCGACACTAGGTGGTTTGCTTCCTAGATTGGTTCCTTCTTTCTAAGGAATCCCTACTTTATAACATGGCCATAGGATTTATTATCCTCCCTTGTTTAGGATTTTATCACTAGCAAATGAGACAAGAGATAGATATGAAGATGGCACATAGGAATAAGCCCTTGTAATTTGAGATATTTTCACTCCAAAATTATGAATTAGTGGAAAATATGAAATAGTGGTGGCAGGACATTGAGGGGAAGGACTGTAATTTAATTCATAAATTTCAATGAAAACTAAAGGAGATACAGATCATAATAAAATCCTAAAACAAGAATGAATTTGGGAATATCCTAATAAACAAGAAGAATTTGGAGGATCGTATGGAGGATATATAATATAGAATCATTGTAGAGTGTAGTTCTAAATCCTTACCCAAGGTGGAAGGATGCACTAGAGAAATTTTGAGGTCTAAAATGGTCCTCCTAAGTAATATTATAAAATAATAGTGGAAATAATAAAATAATATTAAATGAAATTTTAGAGGAAAAAAAGAAAAAAATACTCTTTCATCTCATATTTTCAACTTATCTCCCAATGCTTTTACTCAAATTTCATGTAGGAGCACTTGTTAGACATGGAATTAAATCCCTCATCCAGGATTACCTATATGTCATACTTTCAATGGATCTTGCTACACGAAAAATGAGAAATAGATGAAAAGACATAATTGAAACATATTTTTCATGTATTTCTCATTTTTGTGTAGTATATTCCATCAAATTTTGCAATATGTGTGCTCCTTTCAGGAGAAGTTAAATTCTTCATCCAATGAGTATTCTTTCTTGAAATTTGAATAAAAAGGTAGGGAGATAAGCTGAAAATATGAGATTAAATTTTTTATTTTTATTTTTATTTTTTTATCTTTTTAAATGTTTGATACAAAAATAGCAAATTATCCCCATATCTGATAGTATCATGTTGAATCATATTGGTTTTTATAAAGTTGATTTTGGTTTTACATTTTTATTTTGAGGCTCATTTTCAACCTCAAAATTTCTCTAATGGATTTTCATGATTTAGAGGTGCAACACAAATAAGAGGAAGTGATTTGGAGGAAAAAGTCTCCTCTACAATTTTTAAGGGAAGGGGAGTGGAACAAGAAATTATTTCATCACTGCATGATCAAACATTCACACAAGAATAAAATATTCTCCATAACTTATGGGCATGGAAATCAACCAATTGAACATAACGATATGGAAATTAATATGATGTCCTTTTATCATGATATGTTATATGAAGGGGATCATAATAGATCTCAATTTTTTATTCACATGACTAATTTCATTCATTAGTTAATCACCTTCGAGTATAATGAGGCCCTCATGAGACAGATATCTTATGACGAGGTTGAGAAAATGGTGGTGGAGATGCCCAAGAATAACGCTGCTATATTGGAAAATTTCACAACATATTTCTTCAAATCTTGTTGGAATTTTATTGATAAGGATATCCACAAATTATTTGATGGCTCTAGGCAACTTCAATAGGTATTCTCCAATTTAAATACAACTTTTCTTACATTGATTCCCAAAAATAATAATTCTAATGATCCAAGTGGGTATAGACTAATTTAAGTATGAAATGTGGTCTACAGTATCATCTCGTCGGTTATTCCAAGAATATTGAAATGCCTTCAGAAAAGCATAATCATCCTACAGAATATGAGGTTCATAGATGGAAGCGAGAACTTGGATGGCATCATGACTTCTCATGTGTTTTTTGATACACTAAAGTAGAGTAAGAGTCAAGTATACTAGTCAAACTAGATTCATCCAATCTTTATGCCATGATGAATTGGGGCTTTCTTGTGAGAGTTTTGGAGGCCTTTGTATTCCCTCCCTCATGAATTTGTTGGATAAGGTATCTTGTGTCCACTCCTTTTTTCTCTGTATTTTTTAATGACTCTCCCATTAATATATTCATGTTTTCTTGTGGACTCAAACAAGGTGATATTCTTTCCCATTCTCTATTCATCATCTCGCCTTAGAGGCTAGGGTGATACATGAAATTGATTATTCAGTGAGGAGATATGGGAGGTATTCAAAGTATTGGTCACAATTTTCTTGTGACTCATCAACAATTTGTAAATGAAACTATTCTCATCGGAAAATTGATAATGAAGGAGATTAAAGCATTGGACACTATTATCTTAGATTTTTAGGATGCATCAACTATGTTGTTCAACAAAGATAAATCTAGTATGTATTTTTTAAAGACACCAAAGTTGATCCAGTGAAATTTTCCTCGAACTTTAGGTTTTTTGTTTGTTCTTTACTCGAAAAATATATAGGAGTCTCCACAGTTCCTAATCCCTTGAAGATGGTCTATTGGGAAGAGGTAAAAGGAAAAATATCAAAGTGGCTAGAGAACTAGATGTTTAGATATTGAATATTATAGGGAGGGCTAGCTTACATAGATCCATATTATAAGGCATTCCAATCTACCCATTATTAGTACTCCTTACACCTAAAGGAGTTTACAGAGAGACTGTTCCTCTGTTTCATAAATTTGAGTGAAAAGGGGCCCAAATTTCCCAAAAATCGGTGATGGTTTCTTGGAAGAAGCTTCATATCCCAAAGTGGGGAGGGTGCTAGGGCTTGAAGCCCCAAAGGCTCTCAATAGTGTGATCAGAGTGAAGTTGTGGTGGCATTCGTTGCAAGGAGAATCTGAATTATGGAAAATCATATGGGATAGTAAGTCTAACTCCGGTAATTCCTAGGTGGAAAATGTAAAAACCTCCTTCCACATATAGCCAAGTAACCGACTAGCAAGGGAAAACATGTGGCCAGTGGCTACTATCATCTGATTCAATCTCCTAGATCACTTTAAGGAAGTGGAATAGACAAAACACAACCAAATGAACAATCCATGCATCCTACAAAAATTACAGGAGATACCCCACCTTTCCATGTGACCAACCCCTGAGTAAACTCAACATTTTAAGGGCCTAGAGCACCAGTCACTCCCTTGCAAGGCCCTCCAAGTGACTGATGGTCCTGACCACTTCCACAATCCTTATAGAGTGTGACTGTAACGTTCATTAGAGTAATTTTGAGCTATAAAATATGCCTCGTAAGGAAAATGTACACTCAAAATTCACTTTATTAGAGATAATCACATTTTAGAAGACGTCATCATCGCTAATGGTTGAGGTGGCATTATTTAAGTTAAAGGTACTTACTGGTCACATTCTCAAAGGTGGAGAAAAATTCATGGTCAACCATGGTAGTGCTCTAAGTAATTTTAAAGTCATAAAGTAAAGTACTCATAATTAATGTCTTTTCACATTTTTGGAATAAAATATTAGTATTGTCATTTCATATTCTTGAAGGAAACAATGCATATCCTAGTACAATCTTCATGTCTTTACACACTTTTAATTAAATATTATATTTGTATATTTTCATATATTTATTTTTAAATTATATATTCATCTCATTTTATTTTATATACAATTTAAAATTATTATAAGTTAATATTTGTAATATATATGAATGAATTAAAAATAAATAAAAAGTAACTTTGAGCTTTGGATAAATCAAATCTATGAATGATATTATTATAATATAAATACAAGACAAACATACTAAAAAAAGAAAAATGTATATTAGTTTGTGATTTATGATTTTTTGACAAATGGATTTTGCAAATTCTTCTTCATTTCAAATTATTGAATAATATGTAAAATTGTCTTATTATAACATTTTTAAACAAATAAATGTGATAAGGATTATAAAAAAAATTATAATGTTCTTCAGAAGTAGAAAATAATATTTTTTTATTATGTTATTTACAAAAATAATTTTATTAAAATATTTAATGATTAAAAAGTGAATATAATTATTGGTCATACAAATTTTCTTATATATAACTTGAAATTATAAAACAATATGCAAAACATGTTGTGATCTAATCTTTAAAAATCTCAAAAATTTTGTTTTTTTTTTTTTAAATTTAAACTAGTGAAAGAATATTTACAATTGTTATATTGATATTGTGATTTATTAGCAATTAATTATATTTTTTATATAATTTAATTGTATAATTAAATAATATAAATTTAATTAATAGTATTTATACAAATAAGAATTATGAATTATATTTATAATTATTTTAGTTGTTTAATTACAAAGGATAGATGCAATATTTGTTCAATGATAATGACTTTCTCGTGAAAAGCTCATTCTTATTTATAGTGATATAAATACACTTTTTTTTATTAATTTTCCTTTTATACAACTTTTCAATTGAATTTAACCATGGTTACATGAATTGTGGTGCAAAAACTTAATTACAAATTCATAAATGTTATTTTATCAGTTTAGTTATTATTTTATTATTTCTTTTGAAGACCCATTTTAGACCCCAAAATCCCCCTAATATTTTTTGGAGTGCTATGCTAGCGACTATGAGATTTAAGGCTAAATTATAGGGTTAGGACATAGTCATTGCCCATAGCTTCATGGAATTTACAAAATGTAAATAAGCATAGAGACAATGATGCCAATGCAAATTCTTGAACAAATACTTGACTAGAGCCCTACTAGCCATGAGAGGCATTTCATCAAACATGTCACAAATATACATTTTGTAGGTCATAATAGTAGATCTAAGCATAGAGGTCATGTACTTATCTCGGTTTGCTAAGAAGCATTGATACCTAATTACTTTAGTTGCATTATCATCTATTAGGTAATAGATTCATTGCTTAATCATTCACAAATCAAACATGATGAGAACTATACATTTTATTGTAATATAATATAATCATAACCAACATATAAACAATAGAAATAATGAGGACAAAACATGCATAAATTCCATATAGAATCTAGTACGTTTACACATAAAATAACAAGGAAATGAACCATTATTAATAAATGAAAAAGCTAACCCATAGGAATACCACAATCCACTTGACGATAGATTGGCTGAGCCCAATATATCTTCAAGCAGTCACCCCCATTCCATATTCCAATCATGAATGTGGGACTCAAAGAAAAGGAACCAACCAAGGCTTCCTGAGGCTAAACCAGCTCACCCTGATCAACAGAATCAAGCTTTAACACAATCCTCATTTGATCACTAAGCCACAAACAACCATGGATGCCACAAAATTTCTCTACCTACAACGTGAGTACTTTTCATGTCTCTTAGTTCTTAGGCTTTACTGAAACCCACATTCTAATCCAAGGATCGCTAAGCCATAATTGAGACATGCCCTCTAGTCTTTATTGTATACCTCACCATTCACTAGCAAGGATTCCTAGGTTTGATCAAGGGAAACCACCTCTAGTCTTTACGAATATCATGACATTCATTGGTTGAGGATTCCTAGGCCCATTGAGGCATGCAATACCTAGCTTTACTGCAACCCACATTCTAGTTCAGGGGTCACAAGGCTAGTGAGTTTACCACAATCCACAGTCTATTTTAGGGATCCCTAGGGCATATGTTATTTCATTTAGATATCCACCTCGCTCACCTTTGAATCTATCCGGATATCAAGCTCAACCAAAACACGAGAACCCAATCACACCATAGTTATTCGGAAATGGAAAGGCAGGGCTGATGAACACTATTACATCTGGAAAAACCCATGCCCATGACAATAAGAGAACCAAGAACACACATGCATAAGTATGCATGCCAAATCTAGGAAGGAAATCACACATGAAAATTGATACCTGCAAGTAAACCCACTTTACTTGCTTGATCCTTATCTTCCTTGCTTGGTATTATGCTTCCCTTTTGCCATATTTTCTTTTCTTGATCTAATGCTAAAGTGTTACAAGAAAATGTAAGTATCCAAAAGTGTGAAAAAGAGAGAATTAAGAGAGAAATCCAAAATTGAACTTACTAAAAGCCATGAATTGATCTTTGGAAGACTTTTTATTTCCATTATTTTCATAACTTAATTGTGAATTCTAGTTTTCCTTTCCAAATCCTTTACCACTACCTTTTCTAATTTCCATAGTCATAGAAAACCAAATGAGCATGCACGCGAAGATGTTTTGCCAAATATTCAGCTTGAAATAAGTTTCTGATAACTATTATTATTATTCTACCTTTATTAACTTTTATTATATCAAATTTTCACTAGGGTTGTTACATAACCCTCCCCCTTGGGTGAACACCATCCTTGGTTGTCAATGAAAACTACTACCAACAAGAGTGTTGAAAGAACAATATAGTACTCATGGATACTTATAACTTATATCGTTGCATTATTTGCAATGATCAACCTCCTAAGAGCTAAACAAGCATGACAACATAACAACATAGTAATCATACTAACATGGTTCCCATATCGCTTATTGAAGCTTTATAATAATTCTCATGATTGTATTTACATCAATATACATATGTACATATACCAAAAACATTTTCTCAACCAATGAATAAAGAAGGTTACATTGATCTGCCATCTCCCATATAACTTCATTGGGCCCAAAGTGCTTCCACTCCACCTTAAAATACTCAATTGTTCAGTTCTATAGAATCAACAACTTTCTCCCCAATATACATTGGGATTCGAGCCATAATTCTCGATGTGGGTCCTCTTGCAATAATGACTAGTCAATCACATGATCAATATATTTAACGTACATCTTAAGAAATAACACATTGAACACCTCATAAAATTTCACTTTCAGAGGAAGTGCAATTTGATAGACTACCAGCCGAATCGTTTCAATAATCATTAAAGATCCCCAAAAATGAGCTGCCATTTTGGCACATGATAAAATCCACAAGGAGCTATTCTTTTGCTTGATGCACAAGTACACGTGTTCCCTAACCTGAAACTCCTTAAACAACCTATTCCTATTTGCATAGATTTTCTACCTTTCCTGTGATTCCCTTATATTCTTATTTATTAATTTCATTTCTTATTCCATCACTTCCAACATATCTAGTCCAATAAACACCATCTTCATTGGATCACTCCAACTGATGGGAGTATTGCAACTCTGCCCATAGAGTGCTTCAAACAAACTCATCCACACTGATTCCTTGTAACCATTATTCTAAGAAAACTCAAACAATAGAAGGTACTCCTCCCATATCCTCTATTGATGCATCATATACATCCTCAACATGTCCTCCAATATCTTGTTGACCCTCTATGTTTGTCCATTTGTCTTCACACAATAAGATGTAATGAAGGCCAACCTTGTACCTAAACTGGTAAATAACTCCTTCCAAAACTTGAAAGTGAACTTTGCATCCCTATCTCACATAATATTCTTCAATACAACATGCAACTCCAATACATCTTCGATGAATACCTACAGTTCAAGATTAGCTAAATATGTAAACTTCACTGGAATGAGGTGCACTACCATTGCCAACCTCTCAACAACAACTATGATAGCGTCATGTTGTCTAAATGTCCTAGGAAAATGTGTCATGAAATCGATGAAAATGATCTCCCATTTCCATTATGGAATAATAAATGGTTTTAGTAGTCCACCAACATGCCTATAATCTACCTTTACCTAATGAAAGTCAAAACATATAGCCACAAACTCTACCACATACTTCCTCGAATTTGGCCAATAATAAAACTTCTTTAATATTGTTAATATCTTTTGGTAGCTTGAGTGACATAAATATAGTTTCACATGAAACTCCCTCAAGTTAATGTTATTAAGTTCACTTCTATCTAACACATTTATCTTGTCCCTAAATATGATCAATCCATCTACTAAGAGATGATACTTTACATCTTGTGCACATATACCACTACTTATTCAATTATGTAACTTATGCATAAGATCTCTATATGTGCCTCCTATTGACATGCTTGCAAAATAAAATGTTTTAAGTTTGTCCCATAAGAGCTCATAACTGGAATGTGATTTACCTATATCCTCTTGCTAAGAGCATATTCAACCATGTTCTTTTCACCCGTGATGTACCTGATCTCAAAATCAAACTCATTGATTGTGTCCAACCATCTAGCTTTCTTGACATTTGGATTTGGTTGGTCAAATAGGTATCTCAACCTACTGTGCTCACTCATCAATACAAAATCCTACCAACAAGATAGTGCCTCCACATATTCAACACATGAATGTTTGTTTCCAACTAAAGATCATGTTTCAAATAGTTCTCCTTGTGCTCATTCAATTTTCATGACTCATAATATATTACCTGCCCGTCCTACATAAGGACTCCACCAAGGCTTCTCTTGCAAGAATTTGTACACACTACAAACTCTTTGTCTAGGTCTACAATCTTTAAAACTGGAGCATTTATCAACAACTGCTTTAAAAACTAAAAACTTGTTACACATTCCTATTTCCATTCAAATTTCTTACCTTTCCTCTAAAATTACATAATAGGATATGAAATCTGAGAGAAGTTCCTCATCAACCTCCTATAATATCTTACTAGCCCCATGAATGATCTTTCCTCATCCAAATTTATAGGAGCTTCCCACTCCATGATAGCTCTTATATTCTCTAAATCTACTATTATGCCTTCCTTGAAAACAAAATGTCCTAAGTAATGCAACTCTATCTGAAAGAGACTGAATTTACTTATCTTAACATACAACAAATGCTCTCTCAATAGTCTCAATGCTGCTGCTAAATGTTTGGCATGTTCTTCCTCATTCTTAGAATATATCAAATATCATCAATTAATACAAGAACAAACTTGTTCATATAAGGATGCAACACACTATTCATCAAGAACATAAAGGTAGCTGGATAATTAGTCAAACCAAATGGAACTACAAAAAACTCGTAATGCCCATTCCTGGTCTAGAAAGTTGTCTTGTAAATTTCCTCTTCCTTGATGTGTACTTTATGATATCTAGATCTTAGATAAATCTTTTAGAACATTGTTGATTTCTTTAACTGATAAAATAAGTCATCAATCCTTGGAAACAAGTACTTTTTCTTAATGAGCACCTTGTTCAAATTCCTTTAATCAATACATAATCTGGGAGGACAATATTTCTTCTTAAAAAAATATATATATGTACCACATGGTGATATGCTTGGCCTATTGTATCCCTTCTTAAGAATTTCCTTAAATAGAAACTTTAACTCTACTAACTCTGGAGTGCTAATCATGTATAGTGGCTTTGATGCTAGTTTTTCCCCTAGGAGAAACTCAATGGAGAAGTCAGCCTCTCTATGAGGCCAAAATTCTTAGATATATTCTAGAAACACATCTTGAATTTGATGTAAGATCGAGTACCTACTCAATATATTTGCATCATCATTCTCCTTACCTTTATCACTAGAAATGTGTATTGTAAATAACCTACACCCTTTCTGCGATTTCATTTTTCCTGTGTAATTGTCACCATCCTAATTGATGTTGGTTTCTTCTTACCCTACAATATTATCTTATTCACAATGTCATTTAAGCATTGAATCATTATATCATAATAGTCCACTTTGGTCATATGGAGATATAGCCAGTCCTTACCCAAAAGCATACTATATGACCCCAATAGTAGTACACTCAAACGTGCTGATGTAGACATACAATTCAACTCAAATGCACAAGCTATTACCCAATGATGAACTCACGTCTTGGTGTATGTAGCCAATTTCTCTAACCAAGATTATCCATGCACTTGTTTATTCAAACCACACTTATCCACCAAGTCAGGGTTACATTAACTATAATTAGATACAATGTCAATGTCAATAGAAACAACTTGATTACAAAGCTCACATTCCATCTCAATAATAGATGTACGATGATATGCCTGACTATTATCCAGTGCAACATAGATACGAGAAATGATATACCAAACATCCCCAATAGTTTGTGCGTCATATGCAGTATAGCTATGAGTCGTGCCACCCTGAATTTGTGCACAATCCCTATTAAGATGTTCCTTACCACATGTCCAACACTCCAACCATCATGTACCATCACCTCCATTATGTTTTTTTTTGTAGTGGAACATTCTCTTTTTCTTCTACATTCTGAGGCCTTTTTTTATTCGGATTCCATTTACCTTTACTTTTATCTTTCCATTTCCATTATTGCTAATATTTTGTGTTATGTTTTGGATTGTCATAGAAATTCTTAAGTTTCCCAATAGCTTCTTCAAGTGACTGAGGCTCATCATACTCAATCTAATCTCTAAATGCTAATGAAAATCCAATTAAAAATATTTGAACTTTAGCCTTTTCATCTTTAAGATACAATACATACCTCAATAGCTGTAAGAACTTGGTCGTAGAATCCTCATATGTCATTGATCCCATTTTTAGCTTGTAGAATTCCTTGGCTTTTCTGCCATAGTACCTTTCTGACAGGTACTTCTTTCTAAAGAGTCCCTTGAATTCCTGATAACTCAACTCCTTTGTCCTAATGTCTTTGACCTATTTCACATCTTCTCACTAGAGACCAACTTTCCCTTTGAGGATGAAGATAGCTATTATGGCCTTCATATTCTCTCTATATTCATGCAATTCAAAGAAGTTATTCGTGACAACTAACCAAGACTATTTATCCTCGGGATTCTTCAACTCTCCATCAAAAGTAGGTGGCTTTGTTTTCTTAAACTCATCGGGTAAGTATTGCATATCACACCTCCTGTAAGGGTGATAATGATGATGATCATAGTGCCTGCCAAAACTAGAACTAGAGTAGTACCTATGTCTGTCAACTCTCCTATCTTGAGTATCCAGAAACCTACCATCTATGATTGTACCATCTCTATATAACCTGTGACCACCATGAGACCTACTACCATATTCCCCATTAGTCCCATTTCCATGTCTATAGCTGCACCAGAGTGGTCCCTATCTCTGCAATGCTCACAAAGTTTGAAGAATTATTGCATAGACTTCTTCTTGTTCTTTATCTTATGCCTCCATGATTATGTCATTATCTTCTTTACAACTCCTTATTTCTTCCTTCAAACTCCTTAATTTGTCTGATAAATTAGAAGATTTCCCAAAACCACATTGGTCATTTGATACATAGGGAGAATCTTTGTAATCTACCATATTTCTTGTCATCTTGATATCTTCTTGTAAGGAACACTATGTCATCTAATCCAAATTATAAACAAACCATTATAACTTAGTATAAATCAAGGAGGATATTTCATCCACAAGGCCAACAAAATTAGGACAATACATATAAAGATATAATCATATCAACATTTAGTCATCATCTCAAACATTATCATCATCAATGCATGGCCATACCCGCAACACATCATGACCTCATGCATGGAAACTATAAGCATATCAATATATCCATAACAATATATCCATGACACACACACATACACATTATATAAAAACATTGACATGCATATCCAATGCATAATTGACATAGAATCATAATAAACACATCCAACAACAACGTCGCTAAATTTTCACATGGAAACACCTCCGCAATCGAAACCAAAACCATGCATACATAGCTAGTATATAAACAAAAAATATGAGAACACATATGAAACTGACATGAATGCATGACGAACACACTAGCCATCTAGTGCAAGGGGTGAGCCATGCTTTGATATCAGTTTTAAAACTCTCCTCCCAGATCTACATGAATAATTGACCAACTGGGGCAAACATGTGACGAGATTCTACTATGATATGATTCAACCTCCAAGGTCAGCGTAACGAATTGGAACTGACAAAAGACAACTAAATTAACCATCCACACATACAACAGAACCTTGAGGAGCTACCCCACATTTTCAGATGACCAGCCCCTCAGGAAGCTTAGTATTTCAAGGACCTAGAGCCCCATTCGCTCCCTTCCCAAGCCCTCCAAGCAATTGAGGGTTCCAGTTGCTCCCATGGGTCTTCCCAAGTGTGAATATAGCCATTTTTTGCTAGTGCTATGTTAGAAACTATGAAATTTAAGGCTAAATTCTAGGGCTAGGACCCACTCACTTCCCATAAGCTCATGGAATTTACAGAAATGAAAAGAAACATAGAGACAATGATGTGAATGCAAATTCTTGAACAAAGACTTGACTCGAACCCTACTAGCCATGACACACATTTCATCAAAGATGTGAAAAATATGAATTCTATAGGTCATAATAACAAATCTAAGCATAGGGGTCTTGTACTTATCTAAGAATAACTAAGAACCGTTGATACCTTGTCACATTAGTTGCATTATGATCTATTAGGTGATAGATTCATTTCTCAATCATCTACAAATCAGGCATGTGAGAACTGTTAGAGTCAGTCTGGTCAGTCCCCCGCCAGAGATCAAAACTCTTTCTGCATTTCATTTTTAGGAGTCCCGCTCTATTCACTCAGCTGCATTACAGTAGGGGCATGCTATAATCTGACGGAAAATGTCTTGTCATTCATTTCCCCTCATGTCTGGCACCTGCTGGCTTAGGTCTTTTGTCAATAATCACTAAAGTCCATGACAGTCAAGGTTTGGTCCTTTAATGGACAAAAGTCATTTACAATCATTAGGTCTAGGGATTAGTCAATTTGGTCTTCAACCATGTCCGATAAAGCCATGCAGGCTAGAGTGAGGCCCTTATAAAGTTATGATTCAAAGAATTTCATCGTCATGTTGACAGATTACGACTATTCTTCAAAACTCTGTTTTGAAGAAAAGTCAAACAGTGTGTCATTTGTGATAATTTTCAAAAAAGTCACTCGTTGATTTCTTCAGGTGCAGTCATGGTTTCCTTGGCCAAACACCATGTCATGCAACCCCTACAAAAATGCCAAAAAATTTCATCATTCTAGCTAAAAATTCAAAGGAAAAAGTGAAATTTAGTATTTCATTAAATTAATGAAAAATGTCAAAACATAACATTAGAAAAATGGGTTGTGAAGAGGCAAAAATTAAACCCATGACTCCCAAAGTCTTTATATAGAAGTTTCCACAAGCAAACCGAGTCATTGTGCAAATCAAGGTCATAGAGAAACATTGCAAAGTCATTGGGAGAGCAAAGTGCGTGTTTGGAGTGAGATTGGAGGCGTTTTCTAGAGCGCGACGCACACATAGAGGGGCATGGCGGACATAGAGAGCGTGACGCACACAGCGCCACCCCACAGTGTAAAGTTTATACGAGCAGGACACACACATGGAGCGTAGCGCACTGGGCTTGCTACGCAACGCACACCCACAAAGGCCCGAAACTTGTTCCAAATTGCATCAAGTCGCCTTTGAAACCCCTCAAATCGATAGGTAGGCTCTAAATCTTGATGGCTCATGTATGTTTGTGAAGGTTATGGTGGTTCATGGATATCTATAATTGCAACAAAAACTCATAAAACCTACCACTAGAAAACATCAAAGCCATGGCTGCTAGGGTTGCAAACTTGTGGTGTTGATGCCAAGGCTCCTCTTTAACCTCTCATCGTTTCACTCCTTTCCATTGTTCCCTTCCCCCCTATCCCATTTTCCCCTTTTTCCCTACCCTAAAATATTATCAAACCCCTATTCCCTATCCCCTCCTCTTATTTGTCAACATAACACCCCAAAACCCTACCTTATAAAAATCCCCAAACCCTCCTACATATCCATAAACAACATTTTCCCCATAACCCCTATTCCCATCATATTATTCCCCTCCTAACACTCCCTTTTTTTCACTGTTCCCCTTGGAGATAGATATCACGACAACATCTTGTTTCATAACATCATCAAAGGGAAGCCTAAGTACAGTACACACAACAGTCATGGCATCTGAGCATTCATCAGAGTATGAGATGGAAACACAAAGTGATTCATCCTCGGAAGAACAGGCTCCCAGGAGACATCACAAAAGTGACAAATATGTTAGGGATGAGCCAACTACCCTCACAGAATTGCAGGCCTGCCCTCTTGCTATGTCATGCTTCCAGTATCTATCATGTTTCGAGTTTTGTCAAAGGGTGGCTAATGTTCAGGTTCATCATGAGTTGCCCGTCCTTTTGTGCTTCACCTACATGGAGGTCACTCTATCTTGGCCGGGGTCACCTTCACACTGACACTCGAAGCAATATCATTAGCTACCGGCATAGAAAATGTTGGAGAATCGTGGCACAAAAAATAGAAGGTGGATAGGCAACATTATGAGCCTTACATTAAGGCCAGTTTCTTGAGGCAACTGACAAGATTCTTTCCATTCAGATATTTGAAAGATCAATATGCTCCACTCATGAAATTGATCATGAAATACTTTAGCTGTGAGGAGACGTTCTCTTGTCTATATGCCTATCACATCAGGTTGCTCATGCACTTTACCAGGGTACGGATGATGAACCTCCCATTTTTCATTTGCAGGAACATAGAGAGGATGAACACCTTTATGCAGCACAAGACCCCTTAGCATCAACTTAAAAGTGTTTATCACTTTTGTCTTATCCAGATTTTGGTGGATCATCAGTTCGGATTGCAGGGCATTGCTTGGGAGGATTTCATCTCCCATGACCTCTTTAGTACTTCACGGGTATTATCAAAGGTGGAACATGAGATAGGTGGTCCTTCTCATCAGTATGAGTGCCATGAGACCACTACTATGCTAGTATTCATCACATACCAGAGAGGCAGTAGGAATTTGTTTGCAGCAGCAACGCGAGTGTTATCTCCACCCTGGGTGGAACGGGCCTCCCTTCCGACATTAGCAACATAGGTACAGGACAAGGGAAAGAGGCCCATGCATGATGAGGGGCCATCAGGTGAACAAGAGGCCGACTTCATCCTCATTCATGATGATGATGCATATGAGGAGAGCGCCAAACTTAGGAGGACCATTCAGGAGAAGAAAACGAAGATCCAAGACTTGCCACTCAATTTGGAGAGGGCCAAATGGATTATCAGGTATTTGGAGCAGAGGAACAAATAGCTTGAGGACCAGCATGAGATCATGGAGCTGCAAAGCATCCGGAAGAATTGTCAAGCTGTCCAACATAGGAGGATTGAGCTCACTCCATTGGAGCAAGAGATTAACAATGACTGTGAGTCTTGGCTCGAGCGGATCAACATCCACCTTAAGAGACTCTGGATAAGGTTGACAGGGAAAAAACCATACTGAGGTGGATGTTTTATCATTACAGGGCTTAGAACATGAGTTCAAAGCCTCAGATAAGGAGTTTGAAGGCAAAATTGAGCAAAGCGACAAAGAGGTAAAAGAGGAAGAAAGAGAAATATCGTCTTCGAATATTGGCTGAGACCTCTGTGGCCCAGCATAGTACCTCTTGGAGAACCTCCAGCCCAAATTTCAAGAAATTTGGGGCAATTTTGGTCACATGGCAAATTTTTGGTCACAACACAGGTTTTTTCTCCCTGTGTGTTGCGCCACTAGCGCGACGCTTAGGATTGGGGGCTCCAAATCACATATGGCTTGCATTTTGGGATTCATCATGAAAAATGACGACTACTGGTGCATGGACAAGAAATCTGGGCATGATTTGAGTCTCTAGGAGGTCAAAACAAATGACCTCTCTGCCCCTATTTTGACCCACAGGAAGCAGTCTTAGGAGAATCAAGTTTTGGAGGGGAAAATGAGCACAACATTTAGAAATTCCACTTGGGTTGGAAATCAGTCAGGCTATGATTTCCAGCAAGCACACTTGGGCACAATTTGGACTTCTACAGGTACCTCAAATCAGCCTCCAAAGTGGCACGACGCGTATAGATTTGGGCGCTGCGCATATAGAGAAAAAGGCCAAAATCACTTCCGCTTCGCGACATTTCGATTCACAACTTTCTCCAAGTGGGCCCGCTCATTTACAATACACTTTTTTTGGCACCTAAGGTAAATTTTAAATTATTTTCACTCTAGGTTGGCTTCTATCCAAGTGGCAAAGGAAGGCGAGCAGTCACCCAAGCCATTTATCATTTTTGTAACGCTGCACCTATAACTAATGGTTGGCTTTCCACTTCCATTTTGTAATGAGTCGAAAAACTCCCCAACTCTTGGTCATTCTATTTCCTCATGGCATGGTCTATTTATTGTATGCAATCCATTTACAAAGGGTTGGTTGGCTTCTAATATCTGGGAGACTGTGGGAGAGAAACTCAGTTCTTCATTGTATATTTTGACAAAGGATTAATGAAAGGCAGTGGCTTTGTTTCATGAGATTCTTATGGCGTGAGTGTAGCAAATGTGTCCTTTTTATGTTTCATATGTATTTCGTTATGTTTCACAGTTCATTTTAGTGAAATTTTCTAAGATAAGGTAAAATTCATGTTTATTGCTCTGCTTGTGGGAAAGTTTCATGTATGTGTTCTTCTTTTGTTGAAAAGGATTCATGCGTTTATGCCCTTTTCACCCTCCTAAACAATCTTTCTGTTCCGCATTACTTTAAATTTAATTGCTATACTTTCTACCTGTCTCGCCTCATGAAGTAATCTGTGCTTTGTGTTAAATTCTCTGCTCATTGTTGTCTGTTGGTCCCATACCATTCCAGAAACTCAGTCATTCATAAAAAATTGTTTCTTATTTTCCATATCTATTTACTAGCCTAAAATCAATATTTCACTGTAAGTCATCTAAGACCATATCATTTTATCTATTCACTGAGCGTGACACGGAGAGATCCCTCTCCTATTTTGGTAGGGCTAGCTACCAGACTGACCATGGTTAGTGGTTACCCTGAATTTTGCCTTCCTTCAGCCTAAGGTGGATTTAGGTGCTTACAAGAACAATAGATTTCATTGTCATAAAACATAATCATAACTAACATATAAAGAATATAAATAATGACGAAACAACAACTATAAATTCCACCTATAATCTAGTACTTTTACATAGAAAATACCAAGGAAAATAACTCTTATTATTGAATGAAAAAGCCAATCAGGTGTGGGACAAGCATGTTCCACCCAAAAATAAATTGGATCTACCAAATACCTATTGAGTCAATCATCACATGCAATATTCCAAGAATGAATGTGTGATTCAAACCAAAGCAATCAACCAGGGATTCCCCAAGCTAAACCACCTCACCCTCATCAATAGAATCGGGTTTTACTACATTCATCACTGAATAATTAGCGCATAAACAAGCATGATTGCCATTGGATTTTTCCACTACACCATGAGGAATTACCTTATCTCCGAGTCCTTGCACTTTAACACAATGCATAGTATGAACTGGGAATAACTAGGCCATAATTGTGACAACTCCCTCCATGATTAACCATATATCTCACCATTCATCGATAAGGATGCCTAGGCTTGATCAACGAAAACCACCTGTATTTTTCATCATGTATCTTGCCATTCACTGTACTAGGATTCCTAGGCTAAATGAGGCACAAAATATCTTACTTTACTGTAACCCACATCCTAGTTCAGGGGTTGCTAGGGTAGTGGCTTTACCACAATCATAGTGTGATTTAGGGATCACTAGGGCATCTATTCTTTCATTCAACTATGCACCTCACTCAGCTTCAAATCCATCTGGTAATCCAACTGAAGCAAAAATAGAGAACCCCATCATACCATAGCTATCAGGAAATGGCGAGGCAATGCTAAAGAACACTATCACACTTGGAAAAACTAATGCCCAGGACAACAAGTGAACGAAAAACACACATGCTTAACCATGCATGCCAAATCTAGTAAGGAAATAACTCATGAAAATCGATACATGCAAGTAAACCCATTGTAAATGCTCGATATAGCTCTTTCTTCATTGACATTTTCTTTCCTCTTTTCTTTATTTCCCTTTCTTGATCCAATGAAAAAGTGTTCCAAGAAAAATATAAGTGTCCAAGAGTGTGTGAGAGAGACAATAGGGAGAGAACTCCAAAAATGAATTGACCAAAAGCCATGAACTGATCCTCAAAAGCCTTTTTATGAATGTGACCTTTATTTTCTTCATTTTCCATTATTTATCTTCACTTTCCTCCTCATATGAAAAATGTCACCTTTCACCTTCATTTTATCGTAATTTCCTTTATTTTTATAAATCAATTGCCAAAAAATGAACTTTTCCTTTGCAAAGCCTTTTCCATTGCCTCTGCCAATTTCCTTAGTCATAAGAAACCGAATGAATACCCACACTAGGATCTATTTCCTAGCATTCAACATGGAAGAAGTTTCCCATAATCATGGTTATTATTTTTCCTTTATTAACTTTTATTACATAGAATTTTCACCTGGGTTGTTATAGAAAAATTAGGGCATAAAAGTATCCATTAGGCTCTCCCATACGAAATTTGGCTAATAAAACATAAATATTTTCAATATTGCTATTATGCAAGATCTAAGATGGTATCTTAGCTAGATTCTGGGAGAATCAATGGCAGTGTATGTTTCACTTGGATAGATTAGAGGATATTTGATTGATTGAGGAGTTTACAATGGCTCAAGATGCATATGAAGTGTTGGATTTTTTGATAGAACCTATTGATGGTGTGGATACTACCAACATACAACGGATCTTCCTAATATCACATTTGAATTAGAGCTCACACCGTTTGGTGTAGGAGTCCCATATGGAAATATTGCTCGGCTATGATTTACTTCGATATTTTCCTTGGCTTAAGAAATTAACATGAGAGAGTAGTTGCATGTGTTTTTTAATGAGCAATAGAGTGTTTCTCATGAAATAAACAATTGGAGATGTATCAAGGTTCTTTCACTACAAGGGAGGTAAGTGAGCCTCTAAAATAAAACCAATAATACTAATCTAGTGGAGATACAAATTGATAAAAAAGAAAGAATGATTAAGAACCAAGTGAAGTAGATCACATGAATGCAGTGATCGTTAAATCATTACAATCCATTTCCAACAAGTTTAGGACCAAAGTCTCTGAAATAGTTTAATTACATTAGTACATATGAAAGCCAGCATAAACTACAAATATTACAAGAAT
Source organism: Pinus taeda (assembly GCA_000404065.3). Taxonomy (NCBI): domain Eukaryota; kingdom Viridiplantae; phylum Streptophyta; class Pinopsida; order Pinales; family Pinaceae; genus Pinus; species Pinus taeda. The sequence goes on from APFE031368466.1 coordinate 549,827, forward strand.
ACTCTCAAAAAATACATGGTTCATGAATGAAAATTAGTTGGATGAATGACTTCATCTATTAAGAAAAAAATTCTAAGATACGTAAATATAAGGAACATCACTAGCTCCAACAGTGGAGAGTTAGAGCCACTATTTGCTCCCCAAAAGTACTATTTCTACATTAAAGGAAATTTCAGCCTAAAAGTGCCCATGAAATTTTGATGCAATTTCCATGTGATAATATGAAACCAACTAAATATCTTTAAATTTAAAAAGTGGTACATTTAAATATTTTGGAGGAAAAAGGATAAAGACCATTTTTTTTAATTGTATTTTTGGCTTATCTCCTTATAGGTTTACTCAAATTTCATGTGTAGACACTCATTGGATGTAGAATTAAATTCCACGACCAACGAGTACTCATTATGTATACTTTTTAGAAGAGCCACATTGATAAAAAATGAATATACATGAAAAAAGTGTGTTGTTAAACACACTTTTTAATGCATATTCAATTTTTTATGAATGTGAGTCTTCTCAAAAGTATGCATAAACGGTACTCGTTTGATATGGAATTTAATTCTGCATCCAATGAGTATTTAAACTTGAAATTTGAGTAAAGCTATAAGACGATAAGCCAAAAATACAATTAAAAATGTTGGGTGGGGAAAGTGATTATCTTCTATATTCAAAGGTTTCAGCCAGATGTATACCTCAGGAAGACTATACACCCCTTCATGCGGGGGGTGTGAGGGGTACTTTGTTCCCGCCCCCCCCCCCCCCCCCCCCGCACGGGGGTCTGCGTGGTGGGGCTACTGCCCTTGGTTGGGGGGTCCGGGGGCCAGCGGCTCCCCGGCGGGGGAAGCTAAAAATAGATGTAAAATTGCCTTGTAAAAGTACAGTAATTTCTAATCAATCTAGGCCATTCATTAGGCGGATGATCTGACAGTAGAAGTTATGTTTAATTGAGGGTGTTTTGCCCTAGAAGGAAACCACTCACTGTATATGAGGGAATTGTATTGAATCTAGGTATATCTGTATTCAAAGTGAGGAAAAGAGAGGAGATCGAGAGAAAAGAGGGAGTTATAGTGGATTTGATGTAGGTTGTATCTCTTTAGTTTGTTGGATAATATAATAAAAGAAGGACTAGCTATTTCTCCATGGACGTAGCCCAGATTGGGTGAACCACATATATCTGTGTCTCTCCTGTTTTATGCGTTTTCTGTGTTCATATCTTTCAAATATGTCATGTGTTCCATTACTCTGTAATATATAATTTTCTAACAACTGGTATTAGAGTCGAAGGCCTATTTTGCTGATAAACTCGCAAGCGAGAAGGGTTCCTGGTTCAAGTGGGAGCAATGGCAGAAGATGGTAAGTTTAGGGTCAAAAAATTCAATGGCCAAAAGTACTAGCTGCGGAAGATACAGACAGAAGATTATCTGTATCAGAGAGATCTGTACGTACAACTGAGCGGAAAGACAATGAAGCTAATGAGTATGAAAAACAAAGAATGGGATATTCTCAACAGAAAGGCACTTGGAACAATACAGTTGTGCCTAGCGGCATCAGTAGCATTTAATATTTCAAAGGAAATGACAACAGAGGGTTTAATGTCGGCATTGGGCAAACTATATGAGAAACCCTTAGCCTCAAATTATGTATTTCTTATGAAGCGTTTATTTAATATGAAGATGTCAGAAGGTGGATCTATTGTAGACCATTTAAATGATTTTAATACAGTTACAAGTCAGTTAAGTTATATAGGGGTAAATTTCGATGATGAAGTTAGGGTTAAGTTATTTCTGTGCTCATTTCCAGAAATTTGGAATGGCTTAGTTATGGCCATTAGTAACTCTATCTCTAGATCTAGTACTGTAAAGTTTGATGATGTTGTCTATACAATCCTTACCAAGGAAATGGGACAAATAAGCTCCAGTGAGGAATCGGGCAATGCTTTGGCTACAGAGAGGGGAAGAAAAATGGAAAGAGGAAAGAGCACAGGATATTGTAGTAAGTCAAGAAAAGGCAAATCCAAGTCCAAATTAGGGATAGTGTGATGGAAATGCAGGAAGAAAGGACACTTGAAGAAAGATTGCAAGTCTCGGAAGGGAAGAGAAGGAGACACGCAGCAAGAAAATAATCATGAAACGAATGTAACACGTGATGTGTTGCAAGATGGTTTGATTCTTTCATTAGAAAATATTATTGATGTCTGGGTGGTAGATTCAGGGGCCTCATTCCATGCCACACCAAATAAGAAACATTTTCATGATTATGTTCAAGGAGATTTTGGACAGGTTCGATTGGGTGATGATAAACCCTGTATAATCGTTGGAATGGGTAAAGTTTTCATAAAAAACAGAATGGAAATCAATGGCTGTTGAAGGAGGTAACGAATGTTTCATATCTGAAGAAAAATATGATTTTAACGAGGCAGTTGGGAGGTGAAGGTTGCGTAAGTACTTTCACAGGTAAAACTTGGAAGGTCAATAAAGGATCCTTGGTAATAGTGAAAGGAGGAAAGATTTGTACATTGTATTTATGCAATGGTTTTTCTAATTATGTTAATGCTTTAACCTCTATAGGAGAAGATATGACATTGTGGCATCATAGGCTCGGGCACATCAGTGAGAAGGGGATGCAGATTCTTCACTCAGGAAATTTGTTGCTAAGTTTGAAGCATGTTGATTTAAAATTCTGTGAAAAATTCATTTATGGAAAACAAAAGAGAGTTAGATTCCTTAGAGTTGGGAAAGAAAAGAAGAGTGAAAAATTAGACATTGTGCATATGGATGTATTGGGACCTGCTCAGGTATCATCTCTTGGTGGCTCTCATTATTATGTTACTTTTATCGATGTTGCAACGAAAAAGCCTGGATTTATTGTATTTGAAATAAATCTGATGTATTTGATACGTTCAAGAAATGGAAAGCTTTGGTTTAAAATGAGACAAGGAAAAGGTTGAAGTGTCTCGGATCAGATAATGGAGGTGAATATTACAACAAAATGTTTGATAGGTACTATTCAGAGAATGGAATTCACAGAGATAAGACAATTCCATGAACACCATAAGAAGATGGTGTGTTAGAAATGATGAACAAGACAATCATGGAGCGTGCAAGGTGCATGAGATTGCATGCAGGATTTCCTTTACAATTTTGGGAAGATGTTGTAGACACTGCTATTTATATAATAAACAAAGGGCCTTCAAGTTCCTTGGATGGTGGTATTCCAGAGAAGGCATGGATAGATAAAAAGGTAACTAACTCATTTTTAAAGACTTTTGGTTACCAAGCCTTTTTCCACATTAATAAAGAAAATAGAACAAAGCTTGAGGAAAAATCAAAGAAATGTACCTTTATTGGATATGGTGTTAATGATTTTGGTTATTGTTTATATGACTATGAAAATCACAAAATCATTAGGAGTGGAGATGTAATATTCAATGGAAAGGTCTTGTGTATGAATCAGTTGCAGGAAAGGAAACAGGAAAAAGAAAATAGAGAATACACAATGCTTGACGATATCACAATAAAAGTGATGGTGCCTGCAAATCATAATGATCAACAACTAGAACAACAACCACAACAGCAACAAGCACCTCAAACACCTGAAAGTGGTGTTTGAAGATCTACCAAGATAAGTAGACCCCATGAATGATACTCTCCCTCATTATATTATGTATTGTTGAATGATTTTGGTGAACTAGAATGTTATGAAGAAGCAATACAGGTAGAAACTAGAAAGAAGTGGGAGCAAGCCATGTAAGAAGAGATGGACTCCTTAGCACATGACTAGATTTGGGACTTAGTCAGGTTGTTTGTGTTGAGGGATTTTCTCCCCTAGGGTTTTTGGGTGGAAACCCTAGTAGACTGAAAGTTGTCTAAATAGAGAAACACACATTCACACAACCATTATGCTATAATAAGAAAATTCTATAGTAAGAGGGGCGTACCTCATGTCCTACGTTTGAGAAGTTCCTCAAGGGTCCAAACCCTTCTTCAAGTCCCTTTCAGTCCTTTTTCCTGCAAAACAACCAATTCCAAAGAATACAACAGTATATGGACAAGGACTTATAAATAAATCATCTTTATGGTATAAAAGAAGGAAGTTAGTTATGAACTTTAAACAACCATTCACATATGAAATTCAAACATGAACATCATAAACATAAAGAAGAAGCATTTCGGGAACCAAGACGTGTTTCTTTATTATAGACAAATAGAATGTACAAAAGGAGTAATATCACCTGAGTAACCTTTCACAAGCTCCAAGCAAAGCTTCCTTCTAGATCCGTCCAGCCTCAAGCCTTTAACATATCTCCTTCCAAGACTCACTCCATGATGCCATAACTAGTGGATGAACATCAATACACAAGGAAACAAAGGTTTCCTGCACAAATGGGGGAAGTGCAGAAGGCACAAGGGTCTTCAGACCTAGTCAGGGGAAAAATCTCAGTATAGTAACCTTTCCCTCTCTTCTCTCTTCCCTTAGGCCTTCCCTTTGATGTCTTTTTATACGACTCCCAAAGTAGTTTTTTAGTTAGGAGTTGGTTGGGAACAGTTGGGCCACGGGCACTAACAGGTGACCATCAGGTAAAACCCGTGATCTCTACCCGAAAATAAGAAGTTTTATATTTTTTTAAGTGTTTTAATACATATACACGGGTTGGGTATATGCAGAACCATGTATACATGCGTTTAACTCAGGGCAATGTCGCGTACAAGGAATAAAACATTGCTTTTGAAATTTGGGACCAGGTTTGAAAGGAGGAGTTTCCCTAGGCCATGAGTGCAGCATCGCAAACCATAATAGTGAGATTTGGAGCTATAAAAGTTTGCAGACAAAACAACATTGTAGAATAAATGGGTTTACATGTTTGAGGAAGAAAACGAAGGTAGAAAAAAGTATAAATCTAGACTTGTGGTGAAAGGATTTACACAGAAAAATGCTATAGACTTTGATGACATATTTTCTCTTGTTGTGAAAATGAATTCAATTAAAACTATTCTAAGTCTAGTAGCTACTGAAGATTTACATCTTGAGCAGTCAGATGTAAAGACAACCTTTCTCCATGGGTATTTGGAGGAAGAGATATATATGCAGCAACAACAAGGATATGAGGTAAAAGGGAAGGAGAAACTAGTGTGCAGGTTGAAGAAGAGCTTGTATGGCTTAAAACAAGCTCCAAGAAAGTGGTATAAAAAATTTGATACGTTTATGTCTGAACAAGGTTATACTAAATGTCACTCTAACCATTGTGTTTATATCAAAAGGAAAAATGGTGGCAACTATATTATATTCTTATTGTATGTAGATGACATGCTTTTTGTAGGTTCTACACATGCAGAAAATAAATGTGCTCAAAAGGAAATTGGCAAACTCATTTGCAATGAAGGATTTGGTTGCTGCAAAACAAATCCTTGGTATGAGAATAACTAGAGACAGGAAGAATCTAAAATTAACATTGTCTCAAAGTGAGTACATAGAAAAGGTGTTGAAAAGGTTTAATACGCAGAATCAAAAACTAGTTGGCATACCCTTGGCTAGCCATTTCAAATTAAGTAAGAAGGCGTGTCCCAAGACTCAGGAAGAAATGCCTCATATTTCTAAAGTTCCATATGCATTAGCAGTTGGAAGCTTAATGTATGGAATGGTCTGCACAAGGCCTGATATTACACATGCAGTGGGAGTTGTAAGGAGGTACATTGAACAATCCAGGGAAAGGAAATTGGATGGTGGTGAACTAGACTCTCACGTATTTGACAGGTACCACAAATCAGGCATTATGATTTGATGGTTCAATCATTGCTTTACAGCGATATGTTGATGCATATATGGTATGTGATAGATATAACAAGAGGAGCACTACAATATATGTATTTACTGTAGGTAGAATAGCTGTCAGTTGCGTTTCAAAACTCCAGTGTGTTGTTACACTTTCAACAACAGAATCAGAGTATGTCACTACTACAGAGGTTAGTAAAGAAATGATTTGGTTACAAAGGTTTCTGGATGAATTGGGTAAAATGCTAGAGTTGGGTAGGTTATACAGTGACAACCAAAGTGCCATACATCTTGCAAAGAACTATTAATTTCATTCCAAGACTAAACATATATAGCTCAAGTATCATTTCATATGGTCAACATTGGAAGATGGAAAGTTGAAGCTAGGAAAGGTACACACTAGCCAGAATCCTGTAGATATGTTAACAAAATTTCTAACCAAGGAGAAACTGAGAATCTGCTCAGTTTCAATTGGTCTCCAAGTATGATGAAGAAGATGAGAAATAACTAGGTCCAAAGTAGAGTCATTGTCTATCAAATGAAGCAAAAATGGAGTTGTTATAATCAGTCTCCAAGTGGGAGATTGTTGGGTGTGGAGCCTGATTATCTTCTGTATTCAAAGGTTTCAGCCAAATGTATACCCCAGGAAGATTGTACACCCCTCCACGCAGGGGGGGAGGTGGGTGCATGGGAGATGTAAAATTTCCTTGTAAAAGTATAGTAACTTCTAGTCAATATGGGTTGTTCATTAGGCGAATGATCTCATGGTAGAAGTTATGTTTAATTTAGGGTTTCATGCCCTATAAGGCAACCCCTCACTATAAATGAGGGAATTGTAGTGCGTCTGGGTATATCTGTATTTGGAGTGAGGAAAAGAGAGGAGATTGTGAGCGAAGAGGGAGTTACAGCGGATCTATTCTAGGCTATATCTCTTTAGTTTGTTGGATAATATAATAAAATAATAATTGGTTGTTTCTCCATGGATGTAGCCCAAACTGGGTGAACCACGTATATCTATGTCTCTCTTATTTTATGTGTTTTCTGTGTTTATATTTGTGAAATATTTTATGTGTTCCATTGCTCTGTAATATATAATTTTCTAACAAAAAAATTAGTTTTCTTTGGTCTCTCTATAATTCATAACTATTATTTCATTATTTTAACTATTTTATTATTATTTTTCCTTAGAAGGCCACTTTTAGGTGAAATTTCCTCTAATGATCTCTCTAATGCCATGTTGGAGAATCCAACGCTTAAATTCATTTTCTTAAGTAATGAGGCTACTTTTATAACTTGAGGTGTGACCTTTAGTACCCTCATGACTCGTGACATTCCAACTTCTAATAACCTTTGGACTTCTACAAATATTGAACTTGCAAATGACTTTTGGAATTACATATGACTCTTGGAATTACATTTCTTTTGGACTTCTTCAGACAACTATGTTTTCCATACATGACTCTTAGACTTCTGCTTATTTAACTTTACAATAATTACATCATTACATCATAATTTCCACATCAGCATGTGATGAGGACATGACAAGTCACTATCATTGATGACTTAGACTCATAATGACTGATGAGATGGACTTTCTTTGATAAGTGACAGGGATTTCACTTGTTTTCAATATTGTATACAAATGTCATGTGGTTTATGTCTTCACCCTCCAAAGGGTATTTGATCTCATGTACTCTTCTTTGGTTTCCTCGACTATCAATACTTCAATGTGTTCTTCATCCTTTAATGCTTCCTCTAATTTCCCTCTTTTCCCAATTTATTCATGCATTCTAACCATTCTATCTTGGAACACTTGCAACTGTAACCACTCATGGAATGTAAACCTAAACATGAAAAATCCCTTATCTAACATGTTTCATGCAATTTTATTGTTCAAGTATTAATAGTACGCTTGCAAATGACAAGGAAGCTTTTGGGTGTAAGGGTGTAGTCTGAAATGCTAAAGGGTTGTAGCTTGCGATGCACTCATGTGCTCAATAGGAGAGAGGATGCTTGATGAAGGGAATGAGGTCTAGGTCTGAAGGATGAAGGAAGACTGTTTAGGCTTCCCAAGTGCGTTATATGCTCAAGGGAGAGAGGAAGGGTGTAGGGCACACTATCGAAGGCTGAACGGATGAAGCTTCAGGGCTTCAGGGTGTGCTCATATGCTAAAGCAATCCAATTAGGGTGCATGGAAAAATACTAAAGGATGAATCGATAAGGATTCATGGCTTAATGGTTTTCTCATGTGCTCAAGGAGGGAACAATTCTTTTGTTCGAAGAAGTGTGCTCAAAGGAAGACTTCATTTTCTAGGTCCAGTTCATAAAAGGTAAGGGGAATTATGCTTATGAGTGCACTATGTGTCCTTAGAGAGAGCATGGTGCACTTCCAAATAATGAAGAAGTCTTGATCAAGGTTTGAGAGTGCACCATACACTCCTAGCCTTAATGGGAGCACTTGTACAACCAAAATTTGTCTATATCTGGAATATAGAACAAAGGGTCAACAAAATGAGTCTAGACATGAAATAGAGTGAAACACATACCAACTCACCAATAAGGCTTACACACCTTTGAAACATTACATATACACATCAAAATACTAGTTCACAAACACTACCCAAATACAATTAAAATGTGTGTTCGATTGCGACCAAAAGTATCATTTTACAACAATCAAAGGCATTATGACCATGAAACGACAGTTAGGAATGATCAAGAACACTTGAAACATGTAGAATTACCAAAGAGACACTTGATGTGATGGTAAGGTAGGCTTCAAAATTTGAATGTAGTGAAATTTGGAGAGTGTTGTAGTATCAACAACAAAACCAAATCCTCAATCCTCATCATGAGAATGGAAAAGAGGAAAATACAGACCTGAAGCAAGAGTCATTAAGAACTAGTTAATCCTTTCACACACCTTGTGGGAAAGGAGATCCTAGATCGTAGTGGAGGGAAACTAATTATGGTGGGGATAAAAGACTTTGGGAATGTTCACAATTAAGGCACCCTATAATTTGGCACGAGGTTTTGGGGTGCTTCCTCATGGGCCTCTATGGAAAATTGTTTGGTCCTCCAAACTATGGCCATAAATTTTCTATTTCCCTTGGCTCATAGGTGATCGGTGTCTCTTAAGCTGGGATCATATCTAGAGGAAATGCTTTGTTTGTCCTTATTCATGTCCTTTATGCCAAATTCACGAGAATATGGAACACATTGTTAATACTTGTCCAATATCGTGGGAAATGTGGGACAAGGTGAGAAGGACCTTTGGCTACTTTGATCCCATAATCAATAGTCATTGGAAAATGGTTGAACAAAGCAGAGGGTAAATTTGAAGAACCTGGTAGTTACTTCTGCCTAGGTTATGATCCTCAACATCTTGCTCCCAAATATCTAGAATGAGAGAAACAAAATCTCTTTCATGTACCAAATATTCTTTGTCTAGTTAGTCTGGAATATAGTTATTCAAAAAGTTAGGGAAACAATTCTAATAGAGAAATGGGGATATAATTATTGGAAAATTAAATTTAAATAGATGTTGATTGTCAATATGTTGGAACTCTCTCAAAAAATGATCAGGCATCATCTATTGGCACTGGTTGGAGAACAGAGTATATCCCCATCAAGTTTCTTATTTTCTTTGAAGGGATTTGTTAAGTTGAACTTTAATGGCGATTCTAGAGGTAAAAAAGGGTTGGTTGGTTATGAGAGTTTTCAAAGGGATAGCTTGAGTAGACCTATAATTTTTTTTTATTTTTATTCTATGGGTATGAAATAAATAATGTTGTATAATTTACGTCGATAGAAAAAAGGCTATTCTTGGCAAAAATGTTTGGGATGTCTAATACTGAAATCACACGAGACTCACAACTGGTGGGTAATGGTTTTTACAAACTAATACATGTCTCCCCTATCTATAAAGCATCAAAACCTAGCATCTTGGACATAAGGCTCTGAGAATTCAAGAACTACTTCTCTCTTTTCCTTATCTCATCACCTTAAACACTAGAAGATCAAGGAACCAAGTGGATAATTGGCTCACAAATTAAGTTATTAAAGAATTAAATTATGAATTAAGTTCTAATTGGCCTCCCCATGTGGATCTGAGTGACATTAAAGAATTGGAAAACCTTTTAGAGAGCGATAATCTCTCCCTGAGGAGGGTGATCATTAATGGAACAATGGTGAAATTCAAGGGAATTAATCCCCTCGCATGTAGAAATTAGTGTTAAGAGGCATGCCAGGAAAGCAATTTCTAGTGAGCGGGAGATGAAGGTTTGAGAACAAGCTTCGATCATATTTGTTGGTTGGTTTATTGCGGAAATGACTATTAGTTTCAAAAAGTGAGTTTTGATATTTCAATGGAAACATTATTTCTTGGAGTGTAGGGTGTGTATCTATTATAGCCATCACGTGTCCTCTTCTCTGAAATCTCAAAGATGACTATAAATTTGGCGCGAATGGTTTCAATATTTTTGAGGAGGTTGTTATGGGCATATTAAATTGGGACCCTTGCTTGGCATGGGAGGTTTAGGCTGAGGGTAATCTTCTGGGGTATGCACATGCTAGTCACCACACTCAACATGTTTCCTTCACATATGCTTTCTAGGGTTTCTTCCTAACCATTAAGCAGGGAAAGGTTTCATGTTTAATTTTGTTTAATAGTCAGTATTTTTTCTTGGGTAGGTTTGGTACAATTAGTTTAGAGGTTCCAGGCATGGTATTTGAGCTTGACGGTGTAGTTTATGGTTGAGGTAGAGGTCCAATTGTGGCTCTCGTTCTTGACACTTGCCTTATTTCATCTTTGTGGGCTTTGTGTGGTGGTAAGTTTGTAGCCCCGGGGATCTCATTTTCTTGTGTGAGGACCAACAATATTTTGAAGTTTAGGGGGGTTGGAGGAATTCATGTCTTTGGTGGTGGCTTGTGATTGCAAAAGGTGGTCACTAGTACTACCTAGTTTGGGGTGTGGAGGGCATACATAATCTCTTTAGTGGGTATTTTGATGATATACATTGTGCATTCTGCTTTGGTTGGATATCTAGTGAGGTGTTTGGAATTTAGTGAACCTCGTTCGTTTCACTAAGGACTTCTAGTGGTGTTGTGTGGTGCACATCTAGAGATTTATGCAACATCAATGAGGACATGTTTTCATAAACACGGGTCCTCATGGCTAAATTTTAGCCTAGTAAATATAAAACTAAGACAATGTATTAGTGGTGGAATAATAATTCACCTAGGAGAGTTGACCTACCCCCTTCCTTTGAATCACTAAAATCATTTATTCATCAAGTTACTACATGAGTGGGGCAGTTGGCTAGGGACTAACTAATGGGCCTCTAAATTAGACCTAAATTAAGGCCCATGTCTCTAGATAAACATAAATTAAGGCCCATCTAATGATCATTCAGCACATTAAACCTTTGTTTTTTCATTAGATAATTTATTTTTAACTTTAATATACTTATTATTAAGGTTTATGAATAATTGCATATTTGTGCTTAATATTATTTATTTGTGTTGAATATTATGTGAATATTAGGAAAATTATGAAGATTTGGAGGAGGAGATAATTTAGGGAATTTCTCCCTACTAGAGGAGGATCAATATTAAATAATAAATCAACAAGATATTATGAAATTATGGAATAGATTATGGAACTCCAATGATTGAGAAAATCTAGGAATGTGTTCCGTGACACTTAATGCAGATTCCTAGTATTGGGAACCAGATCCACTAAACAAGGGATTTTGGTGGGGAAAGTTTCCTGCTTTCATGGGGAATGATTCCTAACCATTTTTTATAAGTACCAAGTAAAATTTACCTCTAGGGGAATATTTTTACTAGTCTTCCTTGAGAGAAATTGTATTTTTGCAGCTCCAGTGTATTTTCTTTCAGGGATGTGATTACATTGATGAAAATAATGAATATTGGTGTCATTTTCAGCTTCTAAATATCATTCTCCTCCATAGGACTCTGAGTTTCCTTGGGCTTGTCCATCCCTGGAGGCTTATATCCCTTTTTTATTATTTTCTTTTCTTCTTTTCAATTCTTATTCACATGCATCGCTTGTTTTTGTTTCTTTCTATTTCTGCATTTAGTATTAATGAATTTTTTGTAGGATTGAGTTAAATGGTTGATGTAAGTTCTTTTGTAGGATCAAAATAATCATTACATCCTTGGAAAATATTTGGAAGGTAATACTAATCATTTAGCTACTTGGATTAATCTCTTATTCCCAAATCTAGATTTATGGAACTCTCTTTTAGCAAAGAACAATAAATTTTTGTTATCTTTTAAAGCATGTTAATGAGCTTCAATCGGGTTGGTTCCACTAGAATTACATTAGAAAAACATTCTATTTGAATTTTGTTTTACCCAATTGCATTTTCACTTGATTAGGTTAGGCATTTGATAGATTTACTAGCTCATTAGTTCTCAATTTTTTTTTTTTTTTAGACTAGTAATTTTCAATTATTTAATAAATCTTTCCCATGTGTAGATGAATTTGTGGATAGATGCAAACAATAATGTGGTTGTTACAGGAGCTTCTACATTGTATGGAGCCTCATCTCATTCACCTCATCCAAGTCTCATCCACCCAAGTCGCTAAAATTCACTAAAATCTCAATCAGAATTCTTCTTTTATAAGTAGAATTTGCCATTTCCATTCAACAAATCTACCCATCTTGAAGCCCTTGCTTGAGTTCCGGGTAGTTTTGACCACCTCCATGACTTATTATTCAATTATCCACATTTCCTAATCTCCATTCCACCTTCTATACCACTTCATAAGCTTTTGGCCTGTTTTTTGTAATAAAACAAGGGATCCTATAGACATCTTGTAGGAAAACTTGTAGTGGCCTATTTGGAGCTCGAATTGAGAAAAATAATCAATAGAAGCCAGGATTAGGCCCCTACTTTCCCTATAAGACATTTGAACCATTGTACTCCTTTTCTTCCACACCTGTCTCTCCTGCCAAAGAACCAAGCAAGATTAGCATTTACATTTTTCAAGCAAAAAAGATAAAAAGTAAAATTTTATTTTATATTTATTCATGCACACAACATTTAGAACTCTCTAGATCAAATTCCATGCTCAGTTAGTTTAAATCATCACATGTGATAAATAGTGTTAAGATAGTTTTCTTTTACAATTAGTTCATTATCTTTATGCAATTAGAATATGTTTATTTCCTTATACTTTATTTATTGCAATAGATAAGGGTTTCCATTTCAGTTCATTTTATGCAATTAGTTTAGCGTTTGATTTCAATACATGCACTCAATTACATCATGACAGAAAATGAAGGACACACTGTATTCTTCACATATAGTGGCGATACCTCTTAATTTTTTATGAACACGAGGAGTTGTACGATTCTTGCTAAAATACAAAAGCTCATCACTTTTTGGTGTCGTTGCCATGGAGGTGTCAACATATGCATTTTTTTCTTTCGTAGTTGATTCATCTAATTTTACTTTTTTCAAAAAGAAAAAATAATTGCATTAGGCATATTTCATTTCAAAAATAAAAAAGTGCATTACATTAATATTTTCATTCAATCATAAAAACAAGAAAAATATATGACACCAACCCACCCTCCCCCCCTGCCCCCCATTTGATCATGTGGTGTAGTAAGAACCACATCATGATTCAATTTTGAAGGCAGAAGAAGAAGATGGAAAATATTGTAGAAGAAATCGATTGAGATGATCACAATGAGGAAGATCATCTTGGATTTCCCATTCACGATATTGATGGTAGTGTTTACAAGAAGAACATCCCTCCATCTTTTCTTCCAAAATTACATGGTCTGTCATAGGATCCAGAAACCTTTCGCTTTGAATTTGAAATTCTTTGTAGATCTTATGGTTACTTATTAAAATCTCAAAAACTGATATTGTTTCTATCAACATTGAATGATAGACATCTCAAACGGTTCATGAGTTTAGGTAAAAATTCAATAAGATCATGGAATGACATAAAAAGTATATTACTAAAAGCATTTAAAGGCCTTGATCTTAAAGAAGAAATCTTTAGAATGAATCGAAAGGAAGTTGAGAGACTTGAGGATCTAATAGAGAGGTTCATGTATAATGTTAATGAGTAGAGGTGATGTATACAAATTATCATTTGAAGAAATTTTTTAAACAGGAAAACACATATAAAGATGGAAGGAAAGAGTAATTCAATCAACATCAATATCGGTAAGTAAGATAAAGTTGGAAATTTTCTTGATAACTTAAAAGTAGAAATTCTTAGGAATCTAAGTGAACAAGTAGAAGTGCAAAGAATGAAATATGAAGAAAATGGTGTTGTTAATATTTGTGTTGTCCATGCATAATCACATAATGTCAAATATTTTCCATCATTACCATGGTTGAAGGAAGTTTACCGAGAGGAAAATGGAGCAAGTCAAATGCCAAAGCATCTATGTTATGTAGCTCGAAGAGCACCATGGCAGCCTAGTCAACCTAGTATGATGCAAGAACCTAGTTCACAATTTCAAGTTTACACATATCCAGATCAAATAAATTGGAACACACCATTTCTTTAGAAACATTGGCTATCTCAACCCCAAAATCAATCTTGGCAAGAGGGTTGGGAAGGAAGTTATGGAATCCTTCGACAATATCCTCAATATTTTCCTCAATATCATCCATACCCAACTCCATGTTATCTCAACCATTCACCTCCACCACAACCACAACCCCAATCACATCTATCTCAAATATCCACTCCCACTCAAATACGCGTTCCAAAATTTCCAAACCCACAAATTGAAGTAGATCACCCCACTTACAATGATGATGTACAACACTTCCAAACATCTCCTCTTGAGCTAAATAGTATTCACCCTAGCTCAAGAAGAGTATTGCAAAAAAGAGATTCTCTTGATATCATTGAAGGACCACATCTGGAAGAAGAATTTTCAAATGAGAATACCAAAGGATCTTGGGCTGCATTTTTGAAGAGCAGACAACAAAACTAGAGATCGAGAAAGCTGCCACATGGTTACCATCAAATCCTCCATGTATCCAAGAGAAAAATCCACAAAAAGAGGATGATTTCAAGGTCATGGTAGAATAAGACATGAAGAATGATCCACATAAGAAAGAAAACCAAGGGCATGAAAGTTATAATGAGGTTTGGTTCCAAGAAATCAACAATATGGACCCTCAGTCTCTTCTTCAATTTTTCTTGATATCATCAAAGTCAAATCATTTGATCTCTCAAATTAAGGTACATGTCAAAGCATACATTTCAAGCCTACAAATCAGTTTATCTACCATATTGATGTGCACTTGGTCCCATTGAAAGTATTCTTATACTTTAAAGTGATTTTATTTGTCGAGTAGAACACTGTACAAAAAAAGAATTAAAAATAATATAAAAAAGTAAAATCTCAGGTGAATCCATCCTTTGAGTGCCTTAGATTGACTTATTGATTGACAACCTCCATGAGGTGGTTAATGCATAAAGAAAAAAGATAAGAAAGAAAGAAAAAGGTTTCTAGGTGAAAACCTCCTTTTAGGTGCATAGACAAACCTACTAGTTGAAAACCTCATTGAGGCAGTTAGTAAGCCTAGAAAAAAATTAATAATAATGAATATTTGTTTTGTAGATTTATGTGGTGTGGTTTTTGAGATTCTAGATTCGAATATTCTACAGTGTTCGTCTTCATCTTGTCGACGTTTCGAGTCTAGAATAAGACTCATCCTCAGGACTAGTCTTGTTGTAGACACGAAACATTGACAAGATGAAAGTGAACACTGTGGAATATCCAAATGTAGAATCTCAATAAATGTTTTCTCCATGTATCTCTATGATTAATGCATGTACTATCCAACATTTGCAAGAAACAAAAGAAATTGGTACCAAAAGAAAACAAATGGTCAAGCCTAGTTAAAAGAAGTCAAGTTTCGACTTTCTCCTCCTTTGCTAAAATGCTGCAACAAGGAAAAGGTCATTGCAATCCATCACCCTAATTTATTTCCACCATCCACCCATCATTATCAATCTTTTCCCACTCAGTTTGATTGGTGTCGAAAAAAGCTACAGGAATACTCTGTTTTACTATAGGAAACATAAATACATAGAGAAAAAACCATTTTAGCCATATTTTGAAAACCATGCATCCATTTTCCAAATTTCAGCAATTTCATCGAATTCCAGTGCACGATTTCCAAAAAATCGGCTTCCATCACCTTCAACCACTTTTAGTTTTTCTAGTTATTCGTACATCGATTACCCAATATTGTTTTATGGAGAGGTGCATAATGATGATGGAAACATGCTCAAAAATTTTTAGGTCAACCACTCTACCATTTGCGAGATATGGACAAAGCAAGTCTGCTACAAGAGGTTGTATTGAAATACTACACGATCTCTACAAGAAGGCCGAGAATAAGATAGAAGCTACAATATGATGGAAAAATGGGTCGAAAAGGTGAGGTATTCTTTAGGGAAGGTTGATATAAGTCCCCCAACTCCTTCACATCAACAAGAAGACAACCCATAAGAAATATGGGATCAACAAATAAGAAAAATGCCATTATGAAGGTGTACCTGAGTCATTAGCAGCACAACAACATTAACTCATCAGCAGCATGCATGTCTCTCCAGCAACCATTAGGTAATTACATATATGAAATATTCTTAACCTATTCTCTCAAGCATATTATAGTTAGAAATTTTCGGTTAATGCATGAGAGACGAGGTTTTAAAAGCTAAGGATGGGTCAGTAGTTTCAACCGCCTTCAACTAGTTAATTGCAGCACTCTTCTTCACTGATGAAATTTTGAAAAGTGAAAATTATTAATGGTGATGATTTCAAGGAATGAGGAAAATGGTAAAAGAATAAATTTTTGCAAAGGGCAAGTCACTAGAGCACTCCAAGACCCTTGTCCACTTCATAATTTCAAGAACAAACCCTACACTCTGTCTCACCATAAAAATTTCTTGAAAAAAAAATAGAGCATCCTCTCCATTTTCTCAAACCTACGCTACTCCCTCTGAGCCCTAGAATCACCTCCAAACCTCCTACATTATTTATCATCACTCCCATAAGGTTAAAAGACTGAAAGAGGAGGAACGGTTGTTGTAGGAAGTTGAAATATTGCTACAAGAAGGAAGAAAGGAACAAATTGTGCTAAAACCCAAAATGGTAGTGACTAAGAGAGACCTAATAAAAACAGAGAAAATCAAGGACATTAGGCAATCATCTATACCACATAATAGAAGAAGAAGACAACAATACGAAATAAGGCATTCACCATCAAAATAGAACTCAAACTGTAGTGATCAAAAGAGGCTTTCTAAGAGGTCTCTAATCTCTTTCTATCTTTTTTTCCAAGGCCTAAAAGATGTTATAGAAATGGGAGAAAGGCATGGAATTTAAGTTGAGAGCCTATACTAGGCTCAAACTATCATTTATGCTAAAAATGGGTTTCCTATAGTTTTAACATGGTTTCCTATAATTTTGACAGGAATTACTACATGATATCCTACTTCTTATCTAAAAGAATTTTGAGGGTTTCATGGGTGCCCAAATTGTGGAACAAGGTAGAATAAGGTTGATAATTATGTGGAATACCTTTCCAAATTGAAAAATATTCAAGAACACATCTTGAATAAGGGGAAGAAGGAAAGCTAATGGTCTCAAGAAATAATGATTTTTCTAGACACAAATAGATTTTTGGGCTTGTCCTTGCAGCACTTATAGCCAAGATTTTTAAGACAATGGACTGAGGAGTGCACAAGAGAGAGGCCACCAGTGCCATGAATCAGGCACACTATGGCCGCCAAGTTTCTCATAGGATGAGCAACACTTTCAGGAGGGGGGTATGATGGGCCTCTAAATTAAATATAAATTAAGGACCATTCCTCTAAACTAAACATAACTTAAGGCCCATCTAACCATCCTTCAACACATTAAACCTCTAGTTTTGCATTAGAAAATGTATTTTTGACATTAATATATTCATTAGGAAGGTTTATGAATAATTGCATATTTGTGCCTAATAGTATTTATTTTTGTGGAATATTGTGAGAATATTGGGAAGATTATGAATATTTGGAGGAGGATATAATTGAGGGACTTTCTCCCTACTATAGCAGGATCAATATTAAATAATAAATCAATAATATATTATGTAATTATGGCACATGTTCTGGAACTCCAATGATTGAGAAAATCTAGGAATGTGTTCCCTACCATTTAATGCAATCATAGTATTAGGAACCAGATCCACTAATCAAGGGATTTTGGTGGGGAAAGATTCCTCCTATCATGGGGAATTATTCCTAGTAATTTTTTAGAAGTGCCAAGTCAAATTTTCCTCTAGGGGAAGATTTTTATTAGTCTTCCTGTAGAGATAACTTGTAGTTTTGCAGCTCCATTGTATTTTCCTGTAGGGATGTAATTGTATTGATGAAAATAATGAAGATTGATGTCATGTTCAGATCCTAAATATTTTTCTCCGCTATAGCACTTTGAGTTTCCTTGGGCTTGGCCATCCCAAGTTCCTTCGAGCATTTTTGTATCATTTTCTTTCCCTCTTTTCACGTCTTATTCACATGCATCTCTTGTTTTTGTTTCTTTCTATTGATGCATTGAGTATTAATTATTTCTTGTTGTAGGATTGGGTTAAATGTTTTATGTTAGTTCTTTTGCGAGATACAACAATAATTTCCACCTTGGAGAAGATTTGGAAGGTCATAGCAATAATTAAGTGACTTGGATTAGTCTTCTTCCCAAACCTAGATTTCTGGAACTCCTTTTTAGCAAAGAATAGTAAATTTATGTTATTTTTTAGAGCATGCTCACAAGCTTCAATCAATTTGGTTCCACCCTTCTTAGATCAAAAAATAAATCTATTTGATAAAAAAAATTACCCCATTTCATTTTTGCTTGATTAGGTTAGGCATTTGATAGATTTACTGCCTCACTAGTTCTCGAAATTCTGATTTTTAGACTAGTAATTTTATGTTATTTAATAACTATTTCCCAATGTATAGATGAATTTGTGGATAGATGAATACAATAGTGTGTGTTGTTACAGGAGATTCTACATTTCAGGTAAATCTCATCTCGTTCTCTTCATCCATGTGTGATCCACCCATGTCACCAAAGTCCTGTAAAGTTTCAATTTGAATTCTTGTTTTATATGCAACAATTGCCATTTCCATTGAGAAAATCTACCCATATTGAAGCCCTTGCTTGAGTTCTAGGTAGTTTACACCAACTCCATGACTTATTCTTCCATTTTTCACCTTTCCCAAGCTCCATTCCACCGTTTAGACCACTTCCTAAGATTTTGGCCTACTTTTTGTAATAAAATAGGGGATCCTATACACATCATTTAGGAATTAATACTTCATGTAGAGATTGTGTAGGGAAACCTAGAGTGGCATGCTTTGAGCCCAAATTGAGAAAAATAATCGCTAGAATCTAGGATTGGGCTCCTACTTTATCTCCAACCCATCTGAACCATTCTACTCCTTTTCGTCCACACCTGTCTCCCCTACCAAAGAACAATGCAAGATTAACATTTACATTTTTCAAGTAAAATAATAAAAAGTAAAATGTTATTTTATATTTATTCATGCACACAACAATTAAGAGTCTCTGGATCAGATTCCATGCTTAGTTAGTTTAAATCATCACATGTGATAAATAGTGTTAAGTTAGGTTTCTTTTACACTTAGTTGATGAGCTTTGTGCAATTAAAATATGTTTATTTCCTTGTACTTTATTTCTTGCGATAGATAAGGGATTCCATTTAGGTTCATTTTATGAAATTAGCTTAGTCTTTGATTTCAATAAATGCACTCCTTTACATCATGACAACAAAAGAATGACACATTGTATTCTGCACATACAGTGACGATACCTGTTATGTTTGTACAAACCTCGGGAGTTGTAGGATTATTGCTACAATACCGAAGCTCATCACTTTTTGGTGTCGCTTCCGTGGAGGTGTCAAAGTATGCATTGTTTTCTTCCCTAGTCGATTCATTTATTTTTACTTCTTTCGGAAACAAAAAATAATTTCATTAGACAAATTTCATTTCAAAAACATAAAAGTGAAATGCACTAGTGTTTTCATTGATTCATAAAAACAAGCAAAATATTTGAAACCAACCCACCCATGTCTTTTTATCACGTGGTGCAGTAAGAACCACATCACGATTCAATTTTGAAGGTAGAAGAAGAAGACGGCAAATAATGTAGAAGAAATGGATGGAGATGATGATAATGAGGAAGATCCTCATTGATTTCCCATTCAGGATACTGATGATAGTGTGAACATGAAGAACATGCCTCCATATTTTCTTTCAAAATTTCATGGTCTAAGGTCATAGGATTTGGAAACCTTTCTCTTCGAATTTGAAATTCTTTGTAGATATTATGGTTACTTATTAAAAACTCAGAAACTGATATTATTTCCAACAACCTTGAATGGTAGAGCTCTTAAATGGTTCATGAGTTTAGGGACTAATTCAATAAGATTGTGGAATGATATGAAAGATATATTTCTAGAAATATTTAAAGGCCATGATCTTAAAGAAGAAATTTTTAGAATGAATCAAAAGGATTTTGAGAGCCTTGAGGATCTAATAGAAAGGTTCGTGTATAATGTTAAGAGGGAAAAACTATATCATTTAGAATCTGACACACTAAAATCCCTCTTACTTAGTGAACTTATGGATGAGTGGATTGATCTCCTTGATCTCATGAGTAGAGGTGATGTATACCAATTATCATTGGAATAAATTTTTGAAACAGGCAAACACATATCAAGAGGAAGGGAAAGAGTAATTAAATTAACATCAAGATTAGTAAGTCAAGCTAAACTTTGAATTTGCTTGATAAATTTAAATCATAAATTCTTAGGAATTTAAGTGAACAAATAGAAATGTTGAAAATGCAATATGAAGAAAAATATGATGTTGATATTTGTGTTTTCCATATAGAATCACATAATGTTAAATATTCTCCATCATTACCAAGGTTGAAGGAAGTTTACCAAGAGGACAATGGAGCAAGTGAAATGCCAAAGCATGTATGTTATGTAGCTCCAAGAGGACCATGGTAGCCTAGTTAGCCTAATGTGATGCAAGAACCTAGTTCACAATTTTCTGTTTATACATATCAATCTCAAAGTAATTGGAGCACACCCTTTCCTTGGCAACATTGGCCATATTAATGCCAAAACCGATTTTGGCAAGGGGGTTCACAAGGAACTTATGGGATCCATCCACAATATCCTCAATATTTTCCTCAATATCATTCATACCCCACTCCATGTTATCCCTACCATTCACGTCCACCACAACCACAACCGAAATCACATCTATCTCAGATATCCACTCCCACTGAAATACATGTGGCACCATTTCCTAACCCACAAATTGAAGTAGCTTGGCCCACCTACAATGATGACGTAAAACACTTGCAAACACATCCATTTGAGGTAAACTATATTCACCATAGCTCAGGAAGAGTACTGAAAAAAAAGAGATTCTCTTGATATCATTGAAGGACCACATCTAGAAGAACAAGATCCAAATGAGAATACCAAAGCATCATAGGCTGCATTTGATGAAGAGAAGACAACAAAATCAAGGATCGAGAAAGCTCCCTCACAGTTACCATCAAATCCTCCACGTATCCAAGAGAACAACCAATAAAAAGAGGATGATTTGAAGGTCATGGTAGAAGAAGACATGAAGAATGATCCAGATAAGAAAGAAAACCAACAGCATGAGAGTTATAATGAGGTTTGGTTCCAAAAAATCAACAAGATCGAGTATCACTCTCTTCTCCAACTATTATTGATATCATCAAAGTAAAATCATTTGATCTCTCAAATTAAGGTACATGTCAAAGCATACATTTCAAGCCTACAAATCAATTTATCTACCATTTTGATGTGCACATGGCTCGAATGAAAGTATTCTTATACTTTAAAGTGATTTCCTTTTTTAGTAGAGTAGGGTACAAAAAAAAGAATTAAAAAATAAGACAAAAAAGTAAAATGTTAGGTGAAACCCTCCTTTTAGGTGCCTTATATTAGCTCATTGATTAAAAACCTCCATCAGGCTATCAATGGGTTAATAAGAAAAGAGAATAAAGAAAAAAAAAAATCCTAGGTGAAAACCTCCTTTTAGGTGCATAGATAATCCTACTAGTTGAAAACCTCATTCAAGTAGTTGGTAGGCCTAGAAAATAATAATAATAATAATAAGAAATCTTTGCTCCATGTATCTCTCTAATGAATGCATGTACTCTCCAACATTTGCAAGAAACAAAAATAGATTCGTACCAAAAGAAAAAAATCAGTCAAACCTAGTCAAAAGAAGTCAAATTTTGACTTTCTCCTCCTCTACTAAAATGATCCAACAAGGAAAAGGCCATAGCAATCCATCACACTAATTTATTTCCACCATACACCGATCACTGTCAATATTTTCCCATTCAGTTTGACTGGTGTCTAAAAAAGCTACAGGAATGATTTGTTTTACTACAACAAACATAAATACATAGAGCAGAAAACAATTTTTACCATATTTTGAAAACCATGAATCCATTTTCCAAATTTCTTTCTAGGGTGATGGATATGGATGATGGTAACATTCTCAAGCAATTTTAGCAAATTATAATGGAGAGTTTGCAAGCAATCGACCTCCATCACCGTCAACCATTTTTTGTTTCTCTCGAGAATCGTGCATTGATTAGCCAAGATTATTTTATGGAGAGGTGCATAATGATGATGGAAACATGCTCAGAAATTTTCAGGTCAATCCACTCTATCATTTGTGAGATATGGACAAAACAAGTCTGCTACAAGAGGTTGTCTTGAAATACTACAGGATCCTTACAGGAAGGTGGAGAACAAGATAAAAGAGACAATATGATCGAAAAATGGGTTAGAAAGGTCATGTATTCTTTAGGGAGGGTTGATATATGTCCCCCAACTCCTGCACATCAACAAGAAGACAACCCATAAGAAATATGGGATCAACAAAAAAGAAAAACAGGGTCATGAAGATGTACTTGAGACATTAGAAGCTCAACAACATTGACTCATCCGCAACATGCATGTCTCTCAAATAACCATTAGGTAATTACATATATAAAATATTCTTGACCTCTTCTCTTGAGCATATTATAGTTAGAATTTTTTTGTTAATGCATGAGATATGAGGTTTTATAAGCTAAGGATGCGTCAGTAGTGTTAGCTGCCTTAAACTAGTTAATTAGAGCTCACTCCTTCACTGATGCAATGTTGAAAACTGAAAATTATGAAGCGTGATGATTTCAAAGAATGAGGATAATAGTTAAAATAAGAAATTTTTGTGAAGGCCAAGTCACCAAAGCAATCCAAGCCTTCAATCCAATTCATAATTTCAAGAACAAACCCTACAATCTCTCTCACCCTAAAAATTTCTTGAAAAAAAAAAATAAAGCATCCTCTCCATTTTCACAAACCTACACTACTCTCTTTGAGCCCTAGCATCGTCCTCCAACCCCTCTACATCATTTATCATCACTTACATGTAGTTAAGACTCTAAAAGAGGAGGAATGGTTGCTACAGGAAGTCAAAATATTGCTACAAGAAGGAAGAAACGAGAAAATTATGCTAAAACCCAAAATGATAGCGAATAAGTGAGACGTAATAAAAATAGATAATTCCAAGGACATTAGACATTCATCTAGATCACAAAATAGAAGAAGAAGGCAATAGAAGGAAATAAGACACTCACTATTAGAACAAAACTTAAACTGTAGTGATCAAAAGAGACTTTCCAAGAAGTCTCTAATCTATTTATATGTTTATTCCAAGGCCTAAAAGATGTTATAGAAATGGGTTAAATGAATGGAAGTCAATTTGAGAGTGTAAACTAGGTTGAGACTATCATTTATGCTCAAAACGGGTTTCCTTTAATTTTAACATGGTTTCCTATAGTTTTGATAGGAATTACTACATGATGTCCTACTTCTTATCTAAAAGAATTTTGAGGGTTTCATAGTTGTCCAAATAGTGGAACAAGTAGAATAAGGTTGATAATGATGTCAAATACCTTGCAAAACTGAAAAATATTCAAGAACACATCTTGAATAAGTGGAAGAAGGAAAGCTAATGGTCTCAAGAAATAACGATTCTTCTAGGCACAAATAGATTTTTGGGCTTGTCCCTACATAACTTATAGCCAAGATTTTTAAGAGAATGGACTGAGGAATGCACAAGAGAGAGGCCACCAGGGCCTTGAATCGAACACACTAAGGTCACTAAGTTGCTCAGAGGATGAGCAACACTTTCAGCAAGGTGGTATGATGGACCTCTAAATTAAACATAAATTAACGATTGTGCCTCTAAGCTAAACATAAATTAAGGCCCATATAACCATCCTTCAACACATTAAACCTCTCTTTTGCATTAGATAACGTATTTTTAAGATTAATATACACATTAGGAAGGTTTATGAATAATTGCATATTTGTGCATAATATTATTTATTTTTGTGGAATATTATGAGAATATTAGGTAGATTACGAATATTTGCAGGAGGAGATAATTTAGGGACCTTATCCCTACTATAGGAGTATCAATATTAAATAATAAATCAACAATATATTGTGGAATTATGGCACATATTGTAGAACTCAAATGATTTAAAAAATCTAGGAATGTGTTCCCCGACATTTAGTGCAGATTCCTAGTATTGGGAACTAGATCCACTAATCAAGGGCTTTTGGTGGGGAAAGCTTCCTCCTTTCATGGAGAATGATTCCTAATAATCTTGCATAAGTTCCAAGTAGAATTTTCCTCTAGGGGAAGATTTTGATTAGTCCTGTTGTGGTGAGAACTTGTATTTTTGCAGCTCTATTGCATTTTCATGTAGGGATGTAATTGTATTGATGAAAATAATGAAGATTGGTGTCATGTTCAGATTGTAAATATTTTTCTCCTCCATAGCACTTCGAGTTTCCTTGGGCATGGCCATCCCAGGAGCCCCACAGTCCTTTTGTCCCATTTTTTTTCCTTCTTTTCATTTCTTTTTCACATGAATCTCATGTTTTTAATTCTGGCATTTAGTATTAATGATTTCTTGTTGTAGGATTACTTTAAATGGTTGATGTAAATTATTTTTCAGGATAACAAGCATAATTTAGACCTTGGAAATTTTTTTGGAAGTTCATAATAATAATTGAGCTACTTGGATTAGTCTTCTTCTTCCCAAATCTAGATTTCTTGAACTCCTTTTTAGCAAAGAATAGTAGATTTATGCTATTTATTAGAGCATGCTAACGAGATTCAATCGAGTTGGTTCCACTTGAATTAGATCAAAAAAACATTATATTTGATAATAAAAAAATTACCCCATTGCATTTTCACTTGATTAGGTTAGGAATTTGAAAGATTTACTAGCTCACTAGTTCTCCAATTTCTGATTTTTAGATTACTAACTTTTTGTTATTTAATAACTATTTCCCATGTATAGATGAATTTGTGGATAGATATCAACAATAATGTGTGTTGTTGTAGGAAATTCTACATTTCAAGTAAACCTCATCTCATTCTCCTTATCCAAAACTGATCCAACCATGTCACCAAAATCCACTAAAGTTTCAATCTAAATTCTTGTTTTATAAGCAAAAATTGCAATTTCCATTCAAAAAATATACCCATCTTGAAGCGCTTGCTTGAGTTTGTGGTAGTATACACCACCTCCATGCCTTATTCTTCCATGATCCACCTTTCCCAAGCTCCATTCCACCTTCTAGGCCACTTATTAACATTTTGGCCATTTTTTGTAATAAGCAAGGGATCTTATAAACATCATTTAGGAACTAGTACTTCATGTAGAGATCCTGTAGGGAAACTTGTAGTGGCATGTTTTCAGCCCAAATTCAGAAAAATAATCGCTAGAAGCCAGGATTATGCCGCTACTTTCCCTCCAATCCATATGAACCATTATAATCCTTTTCCTCCACACTTGTCTCCCCTCCCAAAGAACCAAGAAAGATTAGCATTTACATTTTTCAAGCAAAAATATAAGAAGTAAAATGCTATTTTATATGTATTCATGCACACAACAATTGGCACTCTCTAGATTAGATTCCATTCTTGGTTAGTTTAAATCATCAAATGTGATAAATAGTGTTAATTTAGGTTTCTTTTACACTAGTTCATTATCTTTATGCAATTAGAATATGTTTATTTCCTTGTACTTTATTTCATGCAATAGATAAGGGTTTCCATTTCTGTTCATTTTCTACAATTAGTCTAGGGTTTGATTTCAATACATGCACTCCATTACATCATGACAACTAACAAAGGACACATTGTATTCTACAGATATAATGTTGATACCTCTTATGTTTGTACGAACCCCGGGTGTTGCAGGATTCTAGATACAATAACGAAGCTCATCTCTTTTTGGTGTCATTGTTGTGGGGGTGTCAAAGTATGCATTGTTTTCTTCCATAGTTGATTCATTTATTTTTACTTTTTTTCAAAAACAAAAAATAATTGCATTAGGCATATTTCATTTAAAAATAGAAAAGTGCATTGCATTAATGTTTTCATTCAATCATAAAAACAAGAGAAATCTCTGACACCAACCCACCCACCCCATTTGATCACGTGTTGCAGTAAGAACCACATCATGATTTAATTTTGAAGTTAGAAGAAGAAGATGGAAAATAATGTAGAAGAAATGAATGGATATGATTACAATGAGGAGGATAATCTCGGATTTCCCATTCAAGATACTTATTGTAGTTTGCACATGAAGAACATCCCTCCATCTTTTCTTCGAAAATTTCATGCTCTATGGTCATGGGATCCGGAAACCTTTCTCTTTGAATTTGAAATTCTTTGTAGATATTATGGTTACTTATTAAAATCTCAAAAACTGATATTGTTTCTGGTAAAACTGAATGGTAGAGCTCTTCAATGATTCATGATTTTAGGGACTAACTCAGTAAGATAATGGAATGATATAAAGAAGAAATATTTAGAATGAATCAAAAGGAAGTTGAGAGCCTTAAATATCTAATAGAGAGGTTCATGTATAATGTTAAGAGGGAAAAAATATATCATTTAGGATCTGACACACTAAAAACCCTCTTACTTAGAGCAATTAGGGATGATTGGATTTATATGCTCGAGCTCATGGCTAGAGGTGATGTATAACAATTATCATTTGAAGAGATTTTTGAAACAGGAAAACACAAATAAAGAGGAAGTGAAAGAGCAATTCAATCAACATCAAGATTGGTAAGTCGAGATAAACTTGGAAATTTTCTTGATAACTTAAAAACATAAATTCTTATCAATCTAGGTGAAGGAATTTTGCCATGAGGGCAATGGAGCAAGTCGAACTCCAAAGCATCTATGTTATGTAGCTTGAAGAGCACCATGGTAGCTTAGTCAACCTAGTATGATGAAGGAACCTAGTTCACAATTTCATGTTTATGCATATCCATCTCAAAGTAATTGCAACACAACCTTTCTTTGGCAACATTGGCCATCTCAACACCAAAACCAATCTTGGCAAGAGGGTTGGAAAGGAACTTATGGGATCCATCAAAAATATCCTCAATATTTTCCTCAATATCTTCCATACACAACTCCATGTTATCCCTACAATTCACCTCCACCACAACCATAACCCGAATCACATCTATCTCAAATATCCACTCCCACTCAAATATCTGTGCCACCATTTCCAAACCCACATATTTAAGTAGATCAGCCCACTTACAATGATGATGTAGAACACTTGCAAACATCTCCTCTTGAGCTAAATGGTATTCACCATAGCTCAGGAAGAGTATTGCAAAAAAGATATTCTCTTCATATCATTGAAGGACCACATCTAGAAGAAGAAGATCCAAATGAGAATACAAAAGGATCATGGGTTGCATTTGTGAAGAGCAGGCAACAAAATCAGAGATCGAGAAATCTCCCTCGTGGTTACCGTCCAATCCCCCAAGTATCCAAGGGAACAATCATAAAAAACAGGATGATTTGAAGGTCATGGTAGAATAAGAAATGAAGAATGATCCAGATAAGAAAGAAAACCAAGGGCATGGAATTTAGGATGAGGTTTGGTTCCAAGAAATAAACAATATGGAGTATCACTCTCTTCTTCAACTATCATTGATGTCATCAAGCTCAAATCACTTGATCTCTGAAATTAAGGTACATGTCAAAACATACATTTCAAGCCTATAAATCAGTTTATCTGCCATCTTGATGTGCACGTAGCTCCATTAAAAGTATTCTTATACTTTAAAGTGATTTTGTTTTTCAAGTAGAGTAGGGTAGAAAAAAATATTTAAAAAATAAGAGAAAAAAGTAAAATCTAGGGTGAAACCCTCCTTTGAGGTGTCTTAGATTGCCTCATTGATTGACAACCTCCGTGAGGCAGTCAATGGGTTAAAAAAATAGGATGAAAGAAAAAACAAAATTCCTAGGTGAAAACCTCCTTTGTTGTGCATAGACAAACTTACTAGTTGAAAACCTCATTTAGGCAGTTATTAGGCCTAGAAAAAAGAAATTAATAATAATAAATCTTTGCTACATGTATACCTCTAATCAATGCATGTACTCTCCAACATTTGCAAGCAACAAAAAAAAATTGGTACCAAAAGAAAAAAATTGGTCAAGCCTAGTCAAAAGAAGTCAAATTTTAAATTTCTCCTCCTTTGATAAAATACTCCAACAAGGAAAAGGCCATTATAATCCATCACCCTAATTTATTTCCACCATCCACGGAACATTCTCAATCTTTTCCCATTCAGTTTGATTGGTTTCCACAAAACCTACAGGAATGCTCTGTTTTACTATGGGAAACATAAATACATAGATCATAAAACCATTTTTACCATATTTTGAAAACCGTCCATCCATTTTCCAAATTTCTTCCTTGGGTGATGCATATGGATGATGGTAACATGCTCAAGAAATTTCAGCAAATTCTAGTGCATGGTTTCCAAGAAATCAACCTCCATCACCTTCAACTAGTTTTAGTTTTTCTTGAGATTCGTGCATCGATTAGCCAAGTTTGTTTAATGGAGAGGTGCATAATGATGATGAAAACATGCTCAAAAATTTTCAGGTCAGTCCACTCTATTGTTTTATAGATGTGGACAAAACAAGTCTTCTACAAGAGGTTGTCTTGAAATACTATAGGATCTCTACAGGAAGGCCGAGAAGAAGATAGGAGAGACAATATGATGGAAAAATGGGTCAAAAAGGTTGGGTATTCTTTAGGGAATGTTGATATAGGTCCTGCAATTCCTTCACATCAACAAGAAGATAATCCTTTAGAAATATGGGATTGACAAGAAAGAAAAACACAGTCATGAAGATGTACGTGAGTCATTAGTAGCACGAAAATGTTAACTCATCACCATGATGCATGTCTCTCCAACGACCATCAGGTAATTACATATATGAAATATTCTTGACCTCTTCTCTTGAGCATATTATAGTTATAATTTTTTTGTTAATGCATGAGAGATTAGGTTTCATAAGCTAAGGATGGGTCAACAATCTCAACTGCCTCCAACTAGTTAATTGGAGCTCACTCCTTCATTGATGCAATGTTGAAAATGGAAAATTATGAAGCATGATGATTTCAAGGAATGAGGACAACAGTTACAAGAAAAAAGTTTTGCACAGGCCAAGTCACTAGAGCAATCGAAACTCTCTATCTGTGATGAAGGGTTACCCCCACTTATACCCACAGTATGCATGTAAAATGCATCCACACATTTTTGCCAGTTATTTAACTCTCGAAGGAGTCAATTCTTCAACCATCCATGGTTAAGGCCCTATTCATTAATTCCTTTATATCGGAAGTCAATCACCCAACTTAATCCTTCTATCACGACTTTAATCAATCCTCAAGCCTTTATATAAGACTTTAATAAAGCCTGTCACTAATCCTTCCTATCGGGACTTAAAAACTCTTCACAACCTTTATGAAACCCTTAACCACATATATATAACTTTTTCCTCTTTAAACCTTGGTTAATATATATTTATCACATAAAAGCATCTGTTGGTGCTCTTTCCCTTTATAAAAAATTTATAAAGGAAATATATGCATAAACATACCTTTTTTCCTTTATACGGTCTCTGTACATTTCCCGAGGTCACCTTTATCACAATGAGTAATTGGCTCTTCCGCGGTCACATTACATATGTGCCTCATCACCCCTTCCCCTTCAATATGCGACCATTAGAAGTGTTTGAATAATCATTTAGTCTTAAGAGATTTGGGAACAACCATTTAACATAATACAAAGGAATACAAGGGAAAACCACTCCGAACACATATAGTGGATCTCAAATACTATACACTCACCACTATAACTCCATCGGGTTCGCACCTTCCAACCATTCTACAATGCTGCTCCGATCGCCCCGACCTATGATCATCGATCAGTGATTTATCGCTATCGGCATATCGACATTTCACAGTCTGACCTCTTCCACTTGAACCGCTGATCCGGTATGCCTTATGGACCTGATAAGATTATTGGATACGTTTGATAAGCTTTCAGGTCTAGCTACCAAATCGCAAATCACTCTTTCCATTGCCCAAGGTTCATTCTTCCCTTTGGATGATGGTGATGCAACCTTCTGGTTCTGATTTGATCCTGACCGTTGATACTGAAGATCCAACGGCTACTGTGCAACCATAATTCACTTCTGCACTACTCTATTTACTTATGCCTTTATGTTATTTCTTCAATCTCCCTATTTGGCTTAGGTTTCTTCAAAGGTTCTAGGTCTTTCTCTATTTCACTGCGCACTCTTCCTCAGCTTGTCTTCTGTGATTCTTGCATTGCCTTCCCTTCAAAGCTTCACCCTGATCATTCAAATGGATTTGATGAGCCCTTATGATTCCTCTAAATCGTTCCTCTTGTCTGTGTATTCCATCACAATTCTGCCTACAACCTCTATTACATAACCTACGAATTCAAGCATAATCAATCACTACACACTTATTTCACACATTTACACAGTACCAAAATGAACCTTTGTATATAAATATGAACAATTGAGTAAATTCGAGACTCTCTATCTCTCACAGCACTGGTCTTTGATATCAGTGGCCTCCTCTCGAGCTTTGCCCGTAGCTTATATTTATATTAGAAAGGTTCTTTGAACTAATTCTGGGTTGATTCCTAAATCTAATAAACTGGCCCCTAAATGTCCTCTATCCTCTTTGTCCTCTTCTCATCTCCATTTAATTCCTAAGAGCTCTCTCTCGTTCCTTGAATCATGAAATTGCTTTAAGAGTCCTAACTGACTTTAAACTCTTTTGCCTTTATTAACCACTTATGTTCTCATTTATTTGAGAGAATTTACAAAACATCTCACAATATCTAATTAATTCCTACTCTATGCACTCAAAAGCCATTAATTCATCACTTAAGAATCCAACTTTGTTAAAATACACGACCCCCTATGTCTACTTAATTACAATGATTTTCTCTTGGGTTGAATTCTCCTGCATCAGACTCCCAAAGTAAAAAATATTCGTGATCTCCTGATCATGTGTCTTTTGATCCTGGTCTACCTGGATCCCATTCTTTGTTTTGTAACTATCCAAATGCCTTGTTCTTTTGTTGTTGCTGCACTTCTCCTATCTTTTTCTCCATCTTCTTCTCCTTGTCAATCAATTTCATGCTTTGATTGATCATTCTTCCTGCTGATATCATTTTCATCTCTATGGACTATTTCATCACTAACTACCACAATTATTTAATCTCTCTTTCCAGTTTATCCTTGGACAATCTAGGTTCTTCCCCTTACTTCTTCCTCTTTCTCTTTGCTTCAAGTTGTTGCTGTCGTCCACTAACTCTTCAAACTGCAGCTGGTTACTTTCACTTTGTAGTTGCTAGATTACATTTTCTTCTTCTTTTTCTTTTGTTCCAACTTTTTCTTTTCTTACTTCCTCCCTATCATCCTCACCCTATTTCATGATTATTTATGTCTGCACTAAATCATGACATTCTAGCATTCTCTCCAACAATTGAGCATATATGTTCCATGGATTAAATTCTTCCACATAATCTTCTTCTTTCATCTTTATTTGGTTGCTCATCTATGCCAAATTTCCTCTAGCATCTACAACAAAACCTACACTCACAAAACACTTGCTAAAATAAAAAAATATAAGACTTTTGTGCATATCTTCCTCTGACAAAAATTCAGTTTGTTGCTCTGCTTCTTTCTCCTCTGTCAGCACATCAGTATGCTATTTTGAATTTTGAAAAGAGCTCATGATATTGTTAGCTAGTCTCTCTTCAACATCTTTTGTTCTAATGATGTCCTCCTGCTCTTGTCCACCATAGTGAACTCCTCCCTTTGTAGTGTCAATTTGTTGAACTTTTATATCCATCTCCTTTTTCTTATGATTATCATTCATGACAATGTTTTTATTTTCCTTTTTCAACAATCTCTCTTGAACATCTATTCTCTGTTTTTCCAACTCCCTTCTTTGAAATTATAATTTTATATATAACTCAATAATTTCAATTGGAATAGATTTTGGAAGTTTTACACAATTCTCCATGCCTTCCTTTATTACTGATCAATCATCATATGTCCATTTTTCCTTTGGTAAGTCTTTTGCATAGACTTTTTCCTTCTTGACATATTTTAGTAGATGTCCTTCCTTTTTACTGACTGTCTCAACAAATTCCATAGCTATTACCATTGTGCCTATCATCATGGTGAATTGATGATCCTTCACTATGTTTTTACCGAGCATAGTCTCTTTTTCCTCAATACAGTTTTCCTTGTTGTTCCTCCGTAACTCTTCTCCCAAAGTTATCCTTGTCTCACCATCTGCAATAACATTCTCCTATATTTGTTTTTCATCAATAACATTAATCAAACTCATTTTATTCCCTTTCTAAGACAATATTCCTTCGTTCTTCATCAGAATAAGATCCTCATTCCTCATCTCTATGACAGCTTATTTAGACTCATCCATAGACTTTTTCTTCTGTATGCAGTCAAATTCTTCTTCTTCTGGGAAGTTTTCCATGTCACCTTTTACTTCTAAATCTTCGTCTACTCTGAAGATATCTTCAATAGGATGCCATCATACACAAAATATAAGTTTTAAAAACATAAGACCCTATGGTTTCATTGGATGCTTCAGCCATCATATCTCCTTGCTATTCCAAGTTCTCTTTATGACTAAGAAATTCTTTGGTGGTCTCCTCTTCAATCCCTTCAAGACCTTCAGTTGGTTTCTTCATACCTTTCCCCAACTATATATGAGAGTTATCTATCTCATCTTCTTCCAGAACGTAATTTAGAGTCTTCTTTTCTTCTTCCTCCTTTATGACAATATCAACAAATTGTCATTTTTTACATGTTTCACCTACAATCATACAAAAATTGTCAGATTTAAAACCATGTGACCCTTTGGCCTCACTTGAAGTTTCATTCTTCAAGTCATCATCTTCAGTCTCCCAGAATTTCTCCCTGTTCTAATTCACAAATGGACTCTTCCATTTCCAACTCAACTTCTTTGAGTTTTTCTATCAGCCACCTTACTTGCTTTCACTGTAGCCTTCTTTGCATCTCATGCCATTCCAATGGCTTCTTCCTTAATACCCAACGTTGTCTTTGGTTTTCTTCTAGCCACATTGTTAACACATCAAGTTATCTTCTTATCTCAGCCAACTCCTTGTCAATATCCTCTTGACTCAGCCTCTTGCCATCTACTTTGGCATTATTCTTCTCATATGCTCTATTGTGGCTTCTCTCACAACATTTTTATGAATATCAGTAGTCATATTCTTCTCCTCTTCTCTCTTCATGAGCTCCCCACTCACTCACTATGAGTTGCATTAAAAACTCTGCAACAATTAGTCCTCCTCACTGCAATCTTACCTCAGTGAGCTCTCCTCACTCAGTCTTTTGGTAAGCATGGGTCCTCTATTTGGAACCTCCTCTTGAGCAACACCTTTACTCCATTTAGGCTTCTGCAATCTCTCACTCTCTCTTGAGAACACTTTAGTTGTCCTCTCTATCCAATATCTTGCTCGATTATTTTCACGTTCATTGCCACTATTTCTTCGGAGTGTTTTCCTTACTTTGTCTTCAAGGACACATCTGGGTCTCCTCTCACGGCTTCTCTTGCTATCCTTTGTTGAGATGTTTCATCTGCAACCACAATCTTCAATTTCAATTTGAAACAAAACTCACTATCTTACCTCCAATATCTATGTATGATCTTATTCTACCATTCTTGTGTACTTTGAATGGATTGTCTTTTCTTTGGTCTCCAAGTTCTCTTTCCTTCAGAACCTGTACTAAGCAATCTTGTTCTCACTTTTCTTCAAGGAATCCTCTGTTCCTGTCTACTCCAAGCCTTTTCTAGAACTACTACAATTTCCCATGAACTTCAAAAGTTCACCTACAATCTTCTATTGTAGCCTCTATCATTCATCAATCAACTTATGCACATTAGCTTCTTCTGTTTGCAAACTCCTTTACATAGGAAATCTTTCCCTACTCTAATTACAATTCTGCTTTGATACCAAATGATGCAGGGTTACCCCCGCTTATACCCATAGTATGCATTTAAAATTCATCCACACATTTTTCCCAGGTATTTAACTCTCAAAGGAGTCAAATCTTCAACCATCCATGGTTAAGGCACTATTCAGCAGTTCCTTTATATCGGAACTCAATCACCTCACTTAAGCCTTTTATCGAGACTTTAATCAACCCTTGAGCCTTTATATAAGACTTTATTAAAGCCTTTCATTAATCCTTCCTATCAGGACTTAAAACCTCTTCACAACCTTTATAAAACCCTTAACCACATACATATAACCTTTCACTCTTTAAACCTTGGTTAATATATATTTATCATATAGAAACTTCCATCATCACTCTTTTCTTTTATAAACCATTTACAAAGGAAATATACACATAAACATACCTTTTCTCCTTTATATGGTCTCTACGCAATTCCCAAGGTCACCTTTATTGCAATCGGGTATCGGCTCTTCTGCGGTCACATTACATATGCGCCTCATCATCCCTTCCCCTCCGATATGCAACTATTGAAAGCGTTCAAATAAACCTTTAGTCTTAAAAGACTTGGGCACAACCCTTTAACACAATATGAAGGAATACGAGAGAAACATTCTCTGAACACACATATAGTGGATCTCAAATACTATACACTTGACACTATAACTCCATCAATTCTACACCTTCCAACCATTCTACAGCGCTACTCTAATCGTCCGGACCTCCGATCATCGATCGGTGCTTTATTGCTTTTGGTGTATCAACATTTCACAATCTGACCTCTTGCACTTGAAATCACCGACCCGATATGCCTTACGAACCCAATAAGATTATTAGATACATTTGATAAGGTTTTGGGTCTAGTTACCAAATCATAAATTGCTCTTTCCTTTGCCCTGGGTTAATTCTTTTGTTTGGATGATTGTGATGCGACCTTCTGGTTCCGATTTGATCTCAACTGTTGCCTTAGAGATCCAACAAATATTGTGCAACCATACTTCGCTTCTCCTCTACTCTGTTTACTTATGTTTTTATGCTATTTCTTCAATTTCCCTTTGTGGTTCAGGTTTCTTCAAAGGTTCTCGATTTTCTACTATTCCACTGTGCACTCTTACTTAGCTTGTCTTATGTGAATTCTTACATCACCTTCTCTTGAGAGCTTCATCATGATCATCCAAGTGGCTTTGATGATCCCTTACTATTCCCCTGAATAGTTCTTCTCCTCTGCGTATTTCTTCAGAATTATGCCTGCAACCTCTGTTATATAACCTACGAATTCAAGCATAATCAATCATTACAAACTTATTTCGCACATTTACATAGTACCAAAATGAACCTCTGTATATAAATATGAACTATTCATTACATTTGAGACTCTCTGTCTCTCATAGGCCCGATCTTTGATATTAGTGGCCTCCTCCTGAGTTATGCCCATAGCTTACATTTATATTAGAAAGTTTCTTTGAACTAATTTTGGATTGATTCCTAAATCTACTGAATTGACCCCTAAATTTCCTTTATCATCTCTATCCACTTCTAATCTCCATTTAATTCCTAAGAGCTCAATCTCATTCCTCGAATCATAAAACTACTTTAAGAGTCCTAATTAACTTCAAACTCTTTTGTCTTTATTAACCACTCATGTTCTCATTTATTCGAGAGCATTTACAAAACATCTCACATTATGTAATTAATTTCTATTCTATGCACTCAAAAACCATTAACTCATCACTTAGGAATCCAACTTCCTTAAAATACATGACCTCCTATGTCTACTTAATTACAATTATTTTCTCTTGGGTTGAATGCTCCTACATTAACCCACTTCATAATATCAAGAACAAACCCTACACTCTTCTCATGCTAAAAATTTCTTGAAAATAAAAAAACAGATCATCCTCTCTAGTGTCACAAACCTACACTACTCCCTCTGAGCCCTAGCTTCATCCTCCAAACCCTCTACATCATTTATCATCACTCCCATACAGTTAAAAGACTCTGAAAGAGGATGAATTATTACTGCAGGAAGTCAAAATATTGCTACAAGAAGGAAGAAAGGAACAAATTGTGCTAAAACCCAAAATGGCAGTGACTAAGAGAGATGTAATCAAAACAAAGAACTCCAAGGACAATAGATAATTATCGAGACCACAAAATAGAAAGAGAAGGCAACAAAAGGAAATAAGGCATTCACCATCAAAACAAAACTCAAACTGTAGTGATCAAAAGAGGCTTTTCAAGAGGTCTCTAATCTCTTTCTATTTTTTATCCAAGACCTAAAAGATGTTATAGAAATGGGAGAAAGCTATAGAAGTCAAGTTGAGAGCCTACACTAGGCTTAGACTATCATTTATGCTAAAAACATATTTCCTGTAGTTTTAACATGGTTTCCTATAGTTTTGACCGAATTAGCACATAATGTCCTACATCTTATCTAAAAGAATTTTGAGGGTTTCATAGGTGTCCAAGTTGCAGAACAAGGTAGAATAAGGTTGATAATGATGTGGATAACCTTGCCAAACTAAAAAATATTCAAGAACACATCTTGAATAAGGGGAAGAAGGAAAGCTAATGGTCTCAAGAAATAATGCTTTTTCTAAGCATAAATAGATTTTTGGGCTTTTCCTTGTAGAACTTATAGCCAAGATTTTAATGAGAATGGATTGAGGAATGCACAAGAGAGAAGCCACCAGGGCCATGAATTAGGCACATTGAGGTCACTAAGTTGCTCAGAGGATGAGCAACACTTTTTACGGGGGGTATGATGGGCCTATAAATTAAACATAAATTAATGACCATGCCTCTAAACTCAACATAAATTAAGGCCTATCTAACCATCCTTCAACACATTAACCTTTATTTTTGCATTAGATAATGTATTTTTAACATGAATATATCCATTAGGAAGGTTTATGAATAATTGCATATTTGTGCCTAATATTATTTATTTTTGTGGAATATTATGAGAATATTGGGAAGACTATGTATATTTGGAGGAGGATATAGTTTAGGTACTTTTTGAATACTATAGGAGGATCAATGTTAAATAATAAATCAATAATATATTATGGAATTATGCCACATATTGTGGAACTCCAATGATTGAGAATATCTAGGAATGTGTTCCCTGCCATTTAATGCAGATTCCTAGTATTGGGAACTAGATCCACTAATCAAGGGATTTTGGTGGGGAAAGCTTCCTCCTTTCATGGGGAATGATTCCTAATAATTTAGTATATGTGCCAAGTTGAATTTTCTTCTAGGGGAAGATTTTGATTAGTCTCCTTGTGGAGAGAATTTGTATTTTTGCATCTCCATTACATTTTCTTGTAGGGATATAATTGTATTGATGGAAACAACGAAGATTGTTGTCATGTTCAGATTCTCAATATTTTTCTCCCTCATAGTAGTCTGAGTTTCCTTGGGCTTGGCTATCCCAAGCACCTTTGAGCATTTTTTTATCATTTTCTTTCCTTATTTTCACTTCTTATTCACATGCATCTCTTGTTTCTGTTACTTTCTATTTATGCATTGAGTATTAATTATTTCTTGTTGTAGGATTGGGTTAAATGTTTTATGTTAGTTATTTTGCAAGATACAAGCATAATTTTAACCTTGGAGAAAATTTGGAAGGTCATAGTAATAACTAATCTACTTGGATTAGTCTCCTTGTGCAGAGAAGTTGATTAGTCTCCTTGTGGAGAGAACCTGTATTTTTGCAGCTCCATTGCATTTTCTTATAGGGATGTAATTGTATTGATGGAAATAATGAAGATTTGTGTCATGTTCAGATTCTCAATATTTTTCTCCTCCATAGCACTCTTAGTTTCCTTGGTCCTGGCCATCCCAGGAGCCTGAGAGCCCTTTTGTATCATTTTCTTTCCTTCTTTTCACTTCTTATTCACATGCATCTGTTGTTTTTGTTTCTTTCTATTTATGGATTTAATATTAATGATTTCTTGTTGTAGGATTGGTTCAAATGGTTGATGTAAGCTATTTTGTAGTATCACAAGCATAATTTCAACTTTGGAAAAAAAATGGAAGGTGATAGTAATAATTGAGCTACTTTGATTAGTTTTCTTCTTCCCAAATCTAGATTTCTGGAGCTCCTTTTTAGAAAAGAATAATAAATTTCTCCTATTTTTTATAGCATGCTAATGAGATTCAATCGAGTTGGTTCCACTTGAATTAGATAAAAAAATCATTTTATTTGATAAAAAAAATTGCCCCATTGCATTTTCACTTGATGAGGTTATGCGGTTGAGAGATTTACTAGCTCACTAGTTCTTGAATTTATGATTTTTTAGACTAGTAATTTTATGTTATTTAATAAATATTTCCCTTGTATAGATGAAATTGTGGATAGATGAAGACAATAATGTGTGTTGTTGTAGGCGATTCTACATTTCAGGCAAACATCATCTCGTTCTTCTCATCCATGTTTGATCCACCCATGTGTTATAGCTCAAAATCTCACTTTTGATCTTTGTGATGCTAGACTCATGGCCTAGGGCAACCCCTCCTTCTAGACCTGGTCCAAATACTTAAAAAATAGTGTTTTACTCCCTATATGTGACATTTCCTTGAGCTAAATGTGTGTGTACATGGATCTATGTATACCCAACCCGCGTATATGTCTTAAAACACTTAAAAAAATTAAATCTTCTTAATTTTGGGTGGATATCATGGGTTTCACCTGTTGATTACCTATTAGTACCTGTGGCCCAACTGTTCCCAACGAATTCCCAACTAAAAAACTACTTTGGGAGAAGTATAAAAAAATTTCAATGGGAAGGCCTAAGGGAGGAGACAAGAGAGAGAGAAATCACTCTGCTGAGATTATCCTTGACAAGGTCTTAAGATCCTTGAGTTATGATGTCTTACCATTAGTTGAGATATCTTGGAGTGAGTCATTG
This sequence comes from Pinus taeda, assembly GCA_000404065.3. Taxonomy (NCBI): domain Eukaryota; kingdom Viridiplantae; phylum Streptophyta; class Pinopsida; order Pinales; family Pinaceae; genus Pinus; species Pinus taeda. Next base: position 589,118 of record APFE031368466.1, read on the forward strand.
CGGAGTTTGTTGAAGACTTGAGATTGGATGAATCGGAGGACGGTTCCCCTTGGAGCCTGTGAAAGGAAGAATCAGGTGACATCATTCCTTACTATATTTTAGTTATCTATAATAAAAGAAACACTTGTCTTGTTCCTGATATTAACCTTCTTCATGCTTATGATACCAATGTTATGATTTACATATGAGTAGTTGTTTCAATTGTATAACTAAATACCTTTCAATATGCTATGAAGTTGAATTTCTTATGATGCTTGCTCCATATACTATTATGTTTTCTTGATTTGATTGCATTGCAAGCTGAAGGATCGAAAGGAACTCCGAGAGGGTTTGGACCTTGGTTGGATATACCCAAACAAAGGACCCCCAGGTGCACCTCTTTTTGCGTAGTTCGTTTATATTAGTATCATGGTTGTGTGGAATGCTTGCTTCTCTTTATAGATAGCCCCCACTCTTCTAGGGTATTGACCCAAGACCCTAGGGGACCTATGTCCCTTAACAAAATTGGTGACTTTGCCAAGGACAATAGTTTTGTTGTTCCTAGTTTGGGGTATATTCAAGTCAATCACGCCTGAAATATTTATCTACTTGTTGTGACTGAGTAGTCTATTCCTGTAGGAACTTGAACTATAAATTTCATCAGTTTTTTTAGATTTTTTTTTCTTGTTATCTTTTATATACGCACCTTGGTTAGGTTATAGTCATGTATGTACGCAAGTTTCACCATATGAACCCGCGTATACGTAGGTCTATATGAACTTAATAGCATATACACGCAACTGTGTATCGACACGGTTGCGTATACCCTAAAATTTTCAAGATTTTTCAAATATTTTTGTTTTAGGAGATCTGTCTTCTGGTCTGAGTCTTTCCTGAACAGTTACTTTTTTGTGTCATTCTTTATTTATACAGCAAGTTCATGATTTCAAACTCTCTCTGGTTGTGGAAAGTGTTGGTCTTGTTTTCTTCTTGTTGCAAGCATCATCATTTTTGTTTAAGCACACAAGATTTCTTCCTAGGGATCTTGGTTGTTCTGGTCTTCCAGGGTAGAAAGATTAGTCTCAATCTTTGTGGCAAACCTTGTTTTGGTGATATTTTTGTTTACATGTCAAAATTGCATCTTTGTGGCTATTTACTTTTGTTGCTTTTTGAAAGTTGTTGTGTGACGATTTTAAGAACTATCTTTCTTGATCTTGCAATCATTATCACCAAGCTCTTTTGGCTACTTTTTTTATTGTTAAGAGCACCTTGAAACACACGTTTTATTGATCTTTCACCTATTGTGTGTTTTTAACTTGCAAAGTGTTTTGTTTCCTATTTGTCAATCGTAAAGTTTCAGACTTATTTAGAGCACTTTTGAAAAGTAATTTGTGTTTGTGCTTTTGAAGAAAACTTCTTGAAAACTTGGTTTCTACTTTCTTTTACCTTGTTTTTATTTAGTTTCCTTTTTGCGAGTGAAAGTGCATTTTTGTTTGCCTTGAAATTTGGTTTTAGTGTTTTTATGAAAATGAGCATTAGCAACTCATATTCTATCTAAACATCTTAAGCGGCTAATTAGAATTGATAAACAAGTTACTTACATTTCTTTGATTTAGAGTAGTCTTAAGTTTTGCATCAGCATGTACTCATTGCATTAGGATAAATTTGTGCATCTTTTAGGACATCCATAGTTTTGTTAATTTTTGTGAGTGTGAAGCTTGAGTGAAAGAAAAGTTTTTTTTTTTTTTTTCCTTTCTTAGAAGTTCTTCCAAACATAGTAGAAATTTCTTTCATTGAAGAACAAATGAGTGCATTTTCATATAGTTTGGTTTTTACTAATTTCTTTTGTGTCAAAACACCATTAGCTTCATATCCACTTATCCCTTGACTTAAAGAACAACCCATTTGAAAAGAAGTGCTAATTAAAATACACTAGAACTTTTTATAATTGTCAATTTGGATACACCAACAAGTTTTAGGATATTTTAGGGCTTTGGATTAAGGGTGTGGAGAGAAAACTCTCCAAGGCCATTTAAACTGTCAAACATAGGAGTCTGAATAGCGAGTGCAAATCCAATATCATTAGGGAGACTAGGAAAGCTCTGGATATGGGAGTTACACATGAGGATTTTTGAAGATAAGGAAGAGAGATACACCCTCTCCTACTTGTTGGATCTTACCTCAAGATTGTTTTGCCTGGCTTCTGACACGAGTTGGTAACCTTAGTTGCTTCTCCTAGGGATCTACATAGGTGGCTACGAAGAGGAATCTTGTGGCATCTAAGGTCGACGTTGCATCACTCTCAACAATACTACTAGAGGGCACCCTTGCGAAGCTTGGGGGCTTGCACCAGCACAGGCTATTGTTAGGTGGTCAGCATAACTTCCTCTTGTTGGGTTGTGTTATGTTGTTTCCACATAGTTAACAAGGGGTTTGAGGGTTACCCGTAACCCCACTTTATGGGGTCCGGGGCAGCGCCACGGAAAATTTTGGTTTTGAACCCTATGTTAGGTTGGGCAGACCCACCTATGGTTTTGTGCATTATTTTCGCACATGGCTTTTGGACGATGGTTTTTGGTCCATGTTATTGGTTGTGATGGCTTTTCAGTCCATGGTATTGGATGCTTCGGCATGTATAAATATGTATTGTAACATTGAAAGGAATATAATGAAAAATCAAGCTGGTAGTCCCGGTTTGGGGATCCAGTGGGAAATCTCTATGCATATGTGTTTTATGTGTTATGCTCTCGCATTTTTATTTTTCTTATGATTTAGAATTCGTATGCAGGTAATTTTTGTACGGGGTTAAAACCTACATTTGGTATCAGAGTTGTTTTGGCTTCAAGGGGACGCCTTTGTTGCTGAGGGGTTTCGCTCGGGCCTGTGGTAGACCCTGTTCAGTGGGAGATCTGCGAGATCGATTCTGGTGGTGACAGAAGATGGCGAGCAGTGGAAAGATAGAGATTGAGAAGTTCAATGGTCAGAGTTTTGAGTTGTGGAAACTCAAGATGGAGGATCTGTTGGTGGATAAAGATAGGTGGATCGCGGTAGATCCAGGTACTAAACCAACGGGAGTGACCGATGAAGAATGGAAGAAGTTGGATCGGAAGGCAAAGAGCACAATACGATTGTGTGTCTCAGATTCAGTGTTGTTGAATGTATCAGGGGAAGCTACGACGAAGACTTTATGGGACAAGTTAGGGACTTTGTACCAATCTAAGACTCTGGTGAATAAATTGTTCCTGTGGAAAAAGCTATATAACCTGAGGATGAAAGATGGAGACTCGGTGATAGAGCATCTCAATGCGTTTAATACTGTGGTAAGTTAGTTATTATCTGTTGATAGTAAAATTTCAGATGAAGATAAGTGCATCAGTTTGTTGTGTTCTCTACCAGACTCGTGGGATAGTTTGGTTATTGCAATAGGTAGCAATGCAACTGCTTTGTAGTTTGATGAAATAGTCTCATCCTTGCTGAGGGACGAGATGAGACGGAAAAATATGGAAAACTAGAATGGTGATGCCTTGTCTGTATGAGGACGGTCCCAGAACAGAAACAAAAATAAGTCATTGAGTGGGAGATCTAAATCTCCAGGAAAACCTACAAAGGTGGTGTGATGGAAATGCGGAAAGGAAGGGCACTTCAGA
>APFE031368466.1:596795-607386 GCA_000404065.3 Pinus taeda
GCAGACCCACCTATGGTTTTGTGCATGACTTTTGCACATGTTTTTTGGATGCGATGGTTTTTGGTCCATGGTATTGGACGTGATGGTTTTTCCGTCCATGGTATTGGATGCTTTGGCATGTATAAATATGTATTGTAACATTGAAAGGAATATAATGAAAATTCAAGCTAGTAGTCCTGGTTTTGGGATCCAGTGGGAAATCTCTGTGTATATGTGTTTTATGCGTTATGCTCTCGCATTTTTATTTTTCTTGTGATTTAGAATTCGTATGCAGGTAATTTCTGTACGGGGTTAAAACCTACACCTCTAATACCTTCACTGGTAGGCCTAGGCTGTTATTATCCCAGACTATCTTTGGAAGGCCCTTACTTCACTTTCTTGTATTTTGGTGTTCAGTCCTAATCACCTGGAGCGGAAATACTTGTAAGTTGTTTGACTAGCTGACTTCTTTTAGGGACTTTATAGTTGAGTGCTCTTTGCTCTTTGTATATAGTTGGCTTTAGGTATTTTTGTCTAGTCACTTCTTGGACTTTGTATCTTGAGTGACTAACTTACCACTCCACTGATATTGAAAGGTTTATGGTATTTCTTTCGGAAGTAGTGGAGTTGCCTCCTCAAGGGAAAAAGTTTTGATTGTGTATCTATCTTCCTTGAAAATTCATTTCTACATTCCCATAAGGGAAGGGTCTACGAATCGGTTAGATATGGCCAATATTCCTATGGAAACCAACCAAGCTACCCTCCCAAAAGGGGATCCTTGCGCTTTTCCTTTCTTTGGAAACATTGGTACTCCCTTGATGGCCACTTTGAATATTCTTGGATTGAAAGTTGGACTACCCATTTAGCTGTGGTCCACTCTAAATATTCCAAATTCTCTTTGAAGCTTCTCAGTTGAATTCTTTATTTTAGGGGCATCGCATGGATGTTAATTGTTTGTCTTCTTTCAAAGAGAAATTTGGGATTCCTTTTTCTCCTCCTTTTTGTAATAGGAAATCTACAAAGAGGAGAAAGAGGAAGTCAAATAAGAAGAATAATTCTATCCATTCATCATCCACCTCTACTAGTCATGTTGAAGATGAGCCTTTAGCCACAACGATTCATGATGGGGGCACAAGTCTAGTCACTGCAAGTCATAGTAGCACTTCATCATCAACCTATGGTAGTCATGTTGAAGATGAGTCTTCAACCGTTGCAAGTCATGATGGGGGCATAAATCTAGTCACTCCAAGTCACACTAGTAAAGCGTCAGGATCATCTATAAGTCATATTGAATACTCTCCGCAAACCACTTCTAGTCATGTTGTCAGAATGGAGGTTGTTAAGAAACCTAGACGTAGAAGTTTTAAACCCAAATTCCCTTGTAAGGTATGCAAGGGAGACCATCTTACTCATTTATTACCTGGTATTCCAGAGGTACAAACGATACTGTTTGAGTCTGAAATTACTTCTATTCCTAGATCTGATATGGTTTCTCATCAATCCCATCAACCATTGGTTGATAATGTGGTTGAGGCAATGCAATCGCTAGCTGATTACGTTCCTCTTTTCGAGGGTGAAGTGCCTAACAAAAGAGTCTATTTGATTTCTAGCATAGAGTCTTATAGTATAGGGGGAATTCTGGTTTTTTCGAATGTTTCCCCTCCAAGTTCTAGGAGTGCTTCCTTTGATTGGGATAGTCTTGTCGAGCCTCGTCTTCCTTCCACTGCACCTTTCCAAATAAATGTCAGAGTTAATTCCACAAACATTTATCAATGTATGGTGGATGAAGGATCCCCTGGAAGTATTATATACTCTTTGACTTGGAAAGCTTTGGGTTCCCCAAAGTTGTTGATAGTTGAGTGTTAGTTGTTAGCCTATGATAGAAGACCTAGTTAATCTATGGGTGTTCTTCCTCAGTTGCCTATTACTTTAGGTGGAAAGACTATCTTAATTGATATGATGGGGGTTGATAACCCTTTACACTTTAATATGCTACTAGGGTGTGATTATGTCTATGCTATGAATGTTGTGGTGACTTCACTCTTTTGAGTGATGTGTTTTCCTCATGAAGGCAATATTGTCACTATTGACCAACTTGCATTTGATAATTACCACCCTAATTTGACCTTACTGCAGAATACTCCTTGGTTTGTTCTAAGTGTTCTGGTAGACTCGACCCTGCCACATGTGAATTATGTGGCATTTAATCCTCAATGTTCAATCACTTATAAGAAGCATCCTTTGACCTATTATTCTCCTTCTTGGGACTTGGTCCTGGCAGTTGACCAAGAGATTCTTCCTATAGGGACATGGGACCGTTTAATTCCCTCTTGTGATCCTTCTTTCTCATGGTTTCTCAGAGCTTGATTTTCCTTCACAGGAGGAACTCTTTGAAGCCATTAGTTTTGACTAACAAAGGAGCCCTTAGACAAATCCCTGGAAGGGGTTTGTCCAAAAGAACTATTATGCATAAGCCGCAAGGTTGCATGGTTCCCTATACCATGTTGTATATACAAGGTATCCATTTTCAAGTTTTGAATTCTATAATATGAGATTTTATATGAAGTTTATATGTGGGATATATTAACTTCTTATCTAGTGTTACTATTTAGGTTTATAGAACTTGGATTATTTCTCCTTTGGAAGTTTATTATTAATCCGTTTTGATAGTTATTGGTTCTCGAAACTGGCATACAGGTTAGGTTTTCTCGCCTGCATTGTGCACTTATCAGTTTCCTTTCCCATTTTGGCCTTAGGATCAACGCCACCAAGTTATGTTGAAAAACCTTCTAATTGCTTAGAAGTATCATGAATTGTGTGGTAGAGCCTACCTTATCATGGGTGTCCTAGTTAGCACCTTGTTTTCACTTCGCACTCATGTCGAATTTTTTTCCGAAGGCTCGGGAGTTCTTTGTAGTCCTGCCATGACTTATGTTATGAAGATTCATTCCTCTTTGCTTCTTCACTTCATTTTGTCCTTATACCCTAGAGGCTCCTTTGTGTTGAGTTGTACTACTACATTGCATTTTTACCATTTGCACCTTTTGGACTTGAGCCGACTCCACTTGGACTCTTGTTTAAGCCAACTTTTGACTGTGATGACTATAAAATCAAACTTGCATTCCCTTGACTTCTGCAACTTGACACACCTTGACTTGTGGACGGAACAAACCTCAGAGTGCCTTTGACCAGTTTTGACCTCCCATCATTGAGCATAGGATTGTTCCAATCCTAGGAACTAGATCATCTATTTCACCGACACTCATTCTTTCCACTGTACCATAGAATTCTTTTATTCTTTTTCCAACTTAAAGAAAAATACAAAAAAATTCATATATTCCAAAAAGAGTGGGAATGGAACAATATTTCCACTTTTCACTGGTAGCTAGAGTTAGTCGTGTTGCCCTTGAACAAAACACTAAAAACAAAGTCTCCTCCGTTTGGGTGGGATTTAGTTTGACTTAGGTACACCTTAGCCTTGTTATTGACTCATTTCTCCCCCGACTGGTTATCTCTTCCAATCATATGGAGGGTTCGTTCGTGCGTCCTTCATGACGAAATTACACAGAGTCATCATATGCTACCACATATTCACATTGAGTCATGCATTTGTTCAAGGGAAGTTAGCCTATGTCAGCCTCTCTATGGTGTCTCTTGACTCATTTTCTCAGTCGGACATCTCTGGTTGTCATTATCTTGTCTATCATCACATCAGTTATATTGGTCCTTTAATCATGTTGGTTTCAGAAGGTCTCCATTGACTTCTTGCTGGCAGGTCTTTTCCTTATCGATGAGGACATCTTTCTCTGAGAAAAGGCCTAGAGCCACACCCTGGCACTATTTTCATTACTGATAGGTCACCTTGTGCTCAGCATTGATCAGTGTCATGGGTCTTTGACTGAGTGGTTTCCCTTTTGTTCCACATTAGCTTACATTATCACACATTGGGAGTCATATAGTACCTTGGTTTCCATTTGACCCTATTGATGCATACCTCGCCTCTGTGTCAGCTTTCGTTATTGGCTGGTTCAGAGGGTTTCTATCGTGCGCTAGCCACATCTTCTGTATGATGAAAACGTGCTTCTTTTGGGTTACTACATCTTTTTCAACCAATTCCTTCCACATTATTGGCCTACAAGTTACACTCACACTAGATTGATGAAGGATGCCTTAATGCCTTCCTTCTAGCAAATATTTCCCTATCGACTATGACTCATTGCTTCTGGGTAAAGATCTAGAGTCCATTTGGTAGTACCTTGGGGTTTGCAGTCATTAGTGGCAGATCCTTCACTATCGACAGTTTAAAACCATCATTTTCTCCTAATTGAGAGATTCTTACAAGTGTTTGAATCTAACTCATATATTCACACTTGTTAGATTGCACTGGGTACCTTGATGCTCATTATCGTTATTGCTGAGTGGCCTTGCATTTGTTAATGGTATACATCAATGACTAGTAATCAAACGATTTCTCACATGGTCGAATTTAGATCATTTATTCCCATGGTGAAGAAATGTACCAGGGAAATTGGTGAAGACCTCACGTTGCATCAACATTCATTGGTTCACTTGACAGTTTCTCCTATTGCTGCTAGTTGATACCACTCCACCTTATATGCTACATTCATTCATGGTGACATTCTATATGCTAGCACCTGATTTTGCAGTGTAGTACCATCTTACTCCATCATGTTCATTTGGTACTTTTGGGATCAGTCTTGCATATTAGTGATCTGCTTCATCCTTCAACACCATTGACATTCTTATATGTGATATTCAGACATGTAGTTGCTTGATCAAGATAAGATGATCCACTATATATTTTTCAGTCTTTTATACTTGTATACTTAGCGGATCTGCTTGTACTTGATATGTGGACATGCTTTACTTTATCTGAGAACGGGTATTCCCACCTCCGACAGTGTTTTTTTCTGATCTCCTTTTGTGGATTTGCAGGTTGAACTCTAGTGAAGTCCTTGTCAGTTTTTGACATGTTTCTTCTCCATGCACTTACATAATACATTTAAGCTATCATACATCCCTCCTGACCTCATGTATTATGTGGCATTTGTTATAGCTCCAAATCTCACTTTTGATATTTGTGATGCTACACTCATGGCCTAGGGCAACCCCTCCTTCCAGACTTGGTCCAAATACTTAAAAAATAGTGTTTTACTCCCTATATGTGACATTTCCCTGAGCTAAACACGTGTGTACATGGGTCTGTGTATACCCAACCCACATATATGTCTTAAAATAGTTAAAACAATTAAATCTTCTTAATTTCGAGTGGAGATCACAGGCTTCTCCTATTGATTACCTATTAGTTCCCATGGCCCAACTGTTCCCAATGAATTCCCAACTAAAAAGCTACTTTAGGAGAAGTATAAAAAGGCTTCAATGGGAATGCCTTAGGGAGGACAGAAGAGAGACAAAAATCACTTTGCTGAGATTATCCCTAACTAGGTCTAAAGATCCTTGTGCTTCTAGCACTTCCCCCAATATAGGAAACCCTTGTTTCCTTGAGTTATGATGTCTTTCCATTGGTTGAGATATCTTGGAGTGAGTCATGGAAGGAGTTTATTGAAGGCTTGAGATTGGACGCATCTAGAAGACGGTTCCCCTTGGAGCCTGCGAAAGAAAGACTCGGGTGAAATCATTCCTTATTGTATTTTAGTTATCTGTAATAAAAGAAACACTTGTCTTGTTCCTGATATTAATCTTCTTCACGCTTACGATATCAATGTTATGATTTACATATGAGTAGTTGTTTCAATGGTATAGCTAACTACCTTTCAATATGCTATGAAGTTGATTTTCTTATGATGATTGGTCCATATAATGTTATGTTTTCTTGATTTTATTGCATTTTAGGTTGAAGGATCGAAAGGAACTTCGAGAGGGTTTGGACCCTCGTTGGATCTACCCAAATGAAGGACCCCCATGTGCACCTCCCTTCGCATAGTTATTTTATATTAGTATGATGGCTATGTGGAATGCTTTCTTTTTTTTATAGATAACCCCTGCTCTGCTAGGGTATTGACCCAAGACCCTAGGGGACGTTTTTTCCTTAACACCATGTCACTAAAATCCACTAAAGTTTCAATCTGAATTCTTGTTTTATAAGAAAACATTGCCAATTGCATTGAGAAAATCTAGCCATTTTGAAGCCCTTGCTTGAGTTCTTGGTAGTTTACACCACCTCCATGCCTTATTCTTCCATTATCCACCTTTCCCAAGCTCCATTCCACCTTATAGACCACTTCATAATCTTTTGTCCTATTTTTTATAATAAAATGGGGGATCCTATACACATTATTTAGGAACTAGTACTTCATGTAGAGAATCTAAAGGAAAACCTATAGTGGCATGTTTTGAGCCTGAATTCAGAAAAATGATCACTAGAAGTCAGGATTGGGCCCCTACTGGCCCTCCAAGCCATCTGCACCATTGTACTCCTTTTCCTCCACAAATGTCTCCCTTGCCAAAGAACCAAGCAAGATTACCATTTACATTTTTCAAGCGAAAAGATAAAAGGGAAAATGTTATTTTATATTTATTCATGCACACACAACTTAGCACTCTCTAGATCAAAGGTTATGCTCAATTATTCTAATCAATTTAGGTTTGTTTTACATTTAATTCATGATCTTTATTCAATTAGAATGTGTTTCTTTCCTTGTACTTTATTTCTTGAAATAGGTTGGGTTTCCATTTCAGTTCATTTTCTACCATTAGTTTAGGTTTTGATTTCAATACATACACTCCATTATATCATGACAACAAATGAAGGACACATTGTATGTTGCACATATAGTGTCGATACCTCTTATGTTTTTATGAACCCTTGGGTGATAATTAAAAGTTTGTAGCCTTGGGAAATATTCTTGTGGTATTTATGTTGTGTATTGTTATTATTGATGAGCCTTGGCATTGAAACAAGAATGTTGCAATTCGCATAGCTACCGACTTTAATTATCAACCCGAGGTTCATACAAAATTAAGAGGTATCATCATTGTATGCGCATCATAAAATGTGTCATTCCTTTGATGTCATGATGTAATGCAGTGAATGTAATAAAATCAGATCCTAAACTATTTGCAAAAAATAAAATTCTCAAAATGGAAACCTTAACCTATTGGAACAAAGAAAATACAAGGAAAGAAACCTATTCTAATTGCATAATTTAAATATTATGAAGTAAATTTCAGTAATTAAATTTCAAAGAGTTTAGGTCTATTAATAGATTGCATTCGATATGGTAATCATCATTATATTATGCATTTCATAAATTTGTCCATTAGTCCAAATCGCTGAAATGTTTTGCATGGGTAAAGTGGAAAATCCTAAGTGCTATTTAGTCTTCCATAATCATTGATTAAGAGCCCAGGGATATTCATTTAATGGTAAGGGACAATAACTAAGCTTCTTAAGATAATATGGGCAAGTATATACGTTTTGGAAGGCTCATACAAAAGATCTTGTAGTTACTACAAGAAACTTTATATTTACTACAGGAAACTTTATATTTACGACCAAGAAAATCATCTCCAAATTGATAGGAAATTTTTTTCAACAAATAGGATTTCTTATGTGTCCATTCAAAGTGGAATCACTCAAAAATAATCCTGTTAAACCATGCTAAAACATAGAAAAAAAGTATTAGCCTAAAATGAAGAAATTTGAGAACTAGTGAGCTAGTAAATTTATCAAATTCCTAACCTAATCAAGTGCAAATGAAATGGGTGATTTTTGTTATTAACTATAATATTTTTGTGATATAATGCGAGTGGAATCAACTCGATTGACACTATTTAGCATGATCTAAAAAATACTATAGATTTATTGTCATTTTCCACAAAGGACTTCCAAAAATCTATATTTGGGAATAAGCAAACTAATCCAAGTAACTCAATGATTACTATGAATTTCCAAAGTTATTCCAAGGACAAAATAATGTGTGTGATAGTGAAGAAGCACTTACCTCGACAATTTCTCCCAATCCTACAACAAGAAATAATCACTGCTAAATGCAGAAATAGAGAAAAGACAAGAACAAGAGATGCATGTGAATAAGAAGTCAAAAGAAGAAAAGTAGTTGATACAAAAGGAACACTTGATTTTATGGGCATAGTTTGAAAAAGGTAAAAGGAATGATGCTTATGCGTTCACTATGTTCTCTTGGGGAGCACATCGTGCACCTCCAAAAAATTAAGGAGCCTTGATGAAGGTTTGAGATTGCACCATGCACTCCAAGCCTTAATGGGCTAACTTGTACAACCAAAATTTGTCTATGTCTAGAGGATAGAACAAGCGGTGAACACAATAATTGTAGACATGAAATAAAGTGCAACACATACAAACTCATCAATAAGACTTACATAGCTTTGAAACATGTCATATACACATCAAAGTTCCAATTCAAAAAAAATTTGCAAGTACAATTAAAAAGTGTGTTTGATTGTGGCCAAAAGTGTCATTTTGAAACAAGAAGAGTTGTTAACCCTGAAGTGAACTAAAGATGTTGCAAATGATGCAAAAAATATTATGAATTATCAAGAACACTTGAAACATGTATAATGACAAAAGTGACACTTGATGTGAAGGTAAGGTAGGCTCAAAAATTTAAATGTAGTAAAATTTTGAAGTGTGTTGTAGCAGCGAGAAAAAAACCAAACCCTCATTCCTCCAAATGAGAATGGAAAAAGAAAAATACTAGCCCAAAGGAAGAGGTATTTGGAACTAGTTCATATTTTAACACATCTTGTGGGAAAGGTGAACCCATATCACAATGGAGGGGGACTAATTATGGTGGGGATACAAGACTTTGAGAATGCTCAGAATTATGGCACCCTATAGTTTGGCACGAGGTTTTGATGTGCTTCCTCATGAGCCTCTATGAAAAAGAGTTTGCTCCTCCAAAATATGGCTATAAATTTTACATTTCCCTTGGCTCATAGTGGATTGGTGTCTCTTAACAAGGGATCATATCTAGAGGAAAGGCTTTGTTGGTATTTCTTTGTACCCTTTATGCCAAATTCATGAGGAGAATGCGGAACACCTTTTTAATATTTTTCCAATATTGAGAAAACTATGGGACAAGGTGTGAAGCAAGTTTGTATACTTGGCTTGCACAATCAATAGCCATTAGAAAATGGTTGAACAAAGGAGAGGGTCAATTTTGAAGAACCTAGTAGTTACTTGTGCCTAGTTTCTCATCCTCAACTTCTTGCTCCCAAACATCTAGAAGGAGAGAATCCAAATAGTTTTCAAGTATCAAAGATCATTTTTTGAGTTCGTATGGAATATAGTTCTGGAAAGGTGAGGGAAACAATTCTAATAGAGAAATGGGGAGAATTTTTTTAGAAAGCTAACAGCAAATAGATACTAATTCTCAATAAGTTGGAAGTTTCCCATGTAAGGATGGGGCATCATCTATCTGCACAGGTTGGAGTACAAAGTATATCCCCATCAAGTTTATCATACTCTCCCAAGGGATTTGTTAAGTTGAACGTTAACTGGGATTCTAGAGATAAGCAAGGGTTCGCTAGTTATGGGAGTGTTCTTAGGGATAGCTTGGGTAGATCTCTAAGTTCATTTTCCACATTCTATGGGTACAAAATAAATAATTTTGTAGAATATATGTCGATAGAAAAAATGTTATTCTTGGAAAGAATATGTGGGATGTCTAATATTGAAGTCACATGAGACTCACAACTAGTGGTTAATGTTGTTCAAAAAATGATAAATATCTCCCCTATCTATAAAGTTATCAACACCTAGCATCTTGAACATCAGGCTCCAAGAATTCAAGAACTAATTCTCTCTTTTCCCTATGTCATTACCTGAAGCACTAGAAGATCATGAAACTGACTAGGTAATTGGCTTACAAATTGGGGTATTCAAGGTTTAAATCCTGAATTTGGTTGTAAGTGGCCTCCCCATGTGGATCTATGTTACATAGGGAAAATTTTAAGAACCCACCCTAAATTTACATGTATAATAAATGGGCGAATCTCCATGGTATATAAGAAAAATGGAAGGCGATTTGATCAATAATATGATATGTATATATAATTTTTTGGCGAATCTCTCACCAGGCATGGCGAATATTTTACTCAATTATAAAATCTTGTGTTTATTGAATACACAATTGAAATCATTGCATTTCTTTAAAATATCTTTTGAAATCAAAATTACCGAAATTACATATCGATAATCTAGTGGGTGTAAGATAAAATTTCACCCGTGCCATTCATAGAAAGCAATGAGAAAAAACCTAATACATATATAAAACCAAGAAAATTCAAATTCATGCATTCTAGGGAAAAATTACCGGCAAATGACAACTGTTTACTCTAGGATATGTTGGAAATTTATAGAAGGATTACTAGTGCAATCAATCCATTCCTTTTAGCCCTAGATTTGTCCAATGTCTATGCTTTAACCATTCACCTTAAGATGTTTTTACAGTATAATTTCCTAAGTCTATTTAATATCTTCATTATCATCTATATCCATCTTAAGTCCACATCTACCACTCTTAGGGGGATGAAATTTATTTATCCCTCTGAGCACTTGGTAGACCCAGAATTAAGATGGATCTAAGAT
>APFE031368466.1:607406-635611 GCA_000404065.3 Pinus taeda
AAGAAGATAGAGATGAAAACAACAAGTGGTTTTTACCCACATTGGGTTTCCACCTTATATCTTTTTGTTCATGTGTGTTGCTTACGTGTGATGCTTTATTATGCTTTTACTGCACTGTCTAATAAATCTCTGATATACTGGTTAAAGTTCAATACATGATAATCTGTCTAAATCAAAAGTTCTCTGCATATATGCTGGTTGCTTTAAGTACAGTCGTGTGTACATGCTAGTTCACTTAGCTAAAGTAGCATATATAAATATATTTGGAAGATTAAAATATTGATCTGATAATATTGATTCACCCCCCTCTCAGTATTAGTTCCAACAACATCAATAAAACTTTCACAAGTCTAGAGCTCGAAAATAGCTTACAATTTTACAACCAAAAATTAGCATCCTAATGAGGCTCTAAGCCTCTTTACTTATACAACTGAAGTCCTCAATGGTTTCCTTAAAATTAGGGAGGCTTGGCTCCCAAACTTGAGATAAGCTAGCTCTTTATCTCTCACTTGCTCAACTGCCTTCTAATCCTCATGACTTGGCTACTTGCACTCCGAGCTAGTATGATAAATGGAGGAATATTCAAATGGGGGAGAAGTAAATTAGGAGGATTTACCTCCTACAATCCCTCTCCCTTGTCCCATTCGAGTTTTAAGCTTAGTATTTTCCAAAATTCCTTGATTTTCTCCTTCAATCCTGCATTCAATTCATATTTGTCCACTAGGAATAATATTAAACTCTAACTCATATCATAAACAAAATATAATAAAAAACATGTAATAAGTTATGAGAAATGTTGGTTTGACTAAGCTAGAAGGTGAATTAAGGCCCATATAATTACTGAATGATGAGGCTCATTAGCTACAGAGCCTTCTCCCAAAACTACAGACTACATATGTAAAATTAGAGATTCAATGATACTTCATTACTTGCCTTCTATCTTATTTTTATTCTTTACAAAGAATTATAAAAAAACCATGGTCCACATAACATGGATCCATAAAACAAGGACTACTACCCAATACCCGTTACAAAATAAGGGCTTTATCCCATCCTAAAAGCACTGAAAGTCTGCACGATGAATATATCTTCATCAACTCTACGCAGTCCACTCCTTCTTTCTTGGGGTATTATACCAAAAACTTGGACCAAGTTGGTCCCTGCCCAACAAGCCCCTAACACTCACCCATGACTCGTCCCAAGTTACTCCACTTCGATTCCCTTGATCTTCATTGTGATCCCAATGAATACTGCGTTGTAATGTTGGAGTGTTTCTTCCATCAATGTTTCTTTTTATGCTTCGTTCAACAGAGCTTCTATAGTAGGTCCAATGGTCGTCTATGGTAGCTCCGCTTCTCTTTTCATAAATTCGTTCAATCATTCATCTATGACCTATGAAATTTCTGGGGCTTCCTCTTGCCTTGGTTGAGTCCTCTCTTGCAAGATTTGTGCTTTCCTCTACAAATCATATATTTGTGTCTGGAGATTTTTCCTTAAGAAATGTTGGCAAGCCTCTACAAGACTAGTAAGGTCTTCATAGCTACCAATTTCTCATCGCACCTCTTCTGCTTGGCCTACAATTCTTCCTCAATCTTCAAGGCATTTGGATCCTCCTCCAGCAAGGTCCAAATCTACATCGTGTCGTTGAGCAACTTCCCACAACCTGCCACCATATGAGTTACGCATTTCAATGTTGTGCTGAGGTCCCTTTGTCTTTGCTCCCAAACCTCTGGTGGCATACTTGGCTATAACCTTATTTTTAGCTTTGATATATTCACTTCATAATCAAATTTCATCTTGGCTATAACATTATTTGATTCCTTGATCACGAGGGTGAGCTTCATGATATTTTTTGTTGGTTCCCCATCCTAACAAAACTTCATGTCCAGAACCATGTTGTAAGTCTTAGCAATCGACTTCTCCAACTGTTCTTGTTGATGCCTTGCTTCCTCAGTTTCCATGGCCACTTGCTTCAACTCCTTCTGCAACATTGCTTTCTATGACTCCACCCTTTATTTTAACAACTACATGCATAAGTGGCGCAATGCATTTACTTATAGTGTATATCAATTTTATGACTTCTCATGCATAAGTACTTCACACCAATGATAGTTTACAGAAACACATAAACTCTAACACCTAATAGTATATCTTACAATTTTTCACATAACTCAGTGAAAGCATACATAATCATACACATAATAGTAGACAATTAACATATACAGAGATACAATAATTTACCAAAACTTCTTATTTATTAAACAAATCTTCAATTACTTTCCCTTTTCCGACCTACGCACCTAGTTGCAGGTGGTATGCGCACTCAATTTTAGACTCTTCAAGGTCTCAGTGCACTTAGTTGCGGATCCTTCTCCCAAAACTACATATTACAAATGCGAAAACAAAGATTCAATGATATTTCATTACTTGCCTTCTATCTTTTTATTATTATTTACAAAGCATTACAAATCCTTTTATACACTTCATCTATACAAAAACCATGGTTCACATACCATGGATCCATAAAACAAGGACTACTACCCAATACCCATTACAAAATAAGGGCTTTATCCCATCCCAAAATCCCCAAAAGTTTGCATGATGAATATATCTTCGCTAGCTGCACCTAGTCCACTCCTTCTTTTGTGGGGTCTTTTACCCAAAATTTGGACCAAGTTCGGTCCTTCCCAATATAATGGAAACTCCATTATGGCCTTAACTTGTTGTCCAAGTACCTTTTTTGGAAATATACATGGAAAAAATTATGGATCTTGCTATCGTTTGACAATTATAACTTATAAGCAACCTCACCAATATTCCTAATCACCTTGTAAGGTCCAGAGAATATTGGCTTAAATATCTCATAACCATTCATCTTCAAGGATGATTTCCGATACAATTGAAGTCTCAGGAAAGCAAGATCCCTCTCCTAGAAATTTTGTTCTACCATATGGTGATTTGCATATATCCTCTGTTAATTCTGAGCTACCAGTAGGTTCTCCTTGAGGATTTTAAGAAGATATTAACTCTCCTACAACTAATCCCTTTCCATGGCTTCTTTGTTGTCTCCTAGTTCCATATCTAAGAATATAGAGGTAATGTTTCCATACAATTCCTTGAAAGGAGTCACCCAATAGGAATATGATAGTTGGTGTCATAATAATACTCCCCCAAGTGCAACCACTTGATCCAAGCATCTTATATTGTCCTGTCACATAATTTATTAAATATCCTTCCACCCACTTTTTGATGATTTCTATCTGGCCATCTATCTATAGGTGATAACTAGTGATCAAGGTTAATTATGTGTAGACTAACTTGAATAACTCTTACCAAAATTCACTGATAAATATTCTATCTCTATCCCTTAATGTACTTGGGAATCCTTTGTAATATAAATACCTCCTAAAATAATTTCTCTCCTACATATGCTAGTGAATAATTAGAATATATGGAAATGAAATGGGAAAAAATTATTAATATATCTATCACCACGATGATGCAATATTTCCCTTGAACCTTTGGAAGTCCTGCGATGAAATCCAAGGAAATTCTTTCCCATTTTTTATATAGGAATGACATCAGTGTAGTAGTCATGCTCGATGGGTTTGCTCAGTTTTTTTTGTTGGAAAATGGTGCATTCGACTACATGTCTTCAAATACCCCCTTGAGGCCTTTCCATGCAAATATCTCTTGTGATTTCCTATATGTTTTGAAGAACTCCTAGTGTTTAGCTAGGGGTGAGTCATGCATTTCCCTCATGATCTTCTCCTTGAGATGTTACTCAAGGACCAAGAATATCCTTCCTTTGTAATAGATAATTCATTACTGACCTTATACCTATCATCCTAAATTATTACATCCATCAACTTACATCCAAACTTATTTTTTAAGTATTCCACTAGTAGAAGTGTTGGCAATTTGATGAATGTGTTGTACTTGATGGCAACCCACTTATAGCATAAAAACTCACTTTTATATGGTAACTAGATGAATCTACATGAGAGATATTAGATGTGACAGAATGTATGGCAGTGGTGTTTACAAATGTAACAAAATGCAGGGCAGTTCAAAGGAATTAGTTCAGAAGTAATGTGCAATGGCAAATCACATTATAACAGGTCTATTTAGAGGGAACAAAGTAATGGTACAAAAGAATAGGATGAAGGAATAAAGGACTACAAATTAGAATCAAGAAGTTGAATACAAAGGACATTTTCAGGTATGTTAAGTTGTATACATGGGTTCACTATAGAAAAAGAGTGTATACACACAGGTTAATAGAACAAAAGAGGCATATACATATACACGCACTTTCACAGGAGGAAAAGCACGTACATGTTGGAAAACCAATGTTTTGGTCCGACGTATTTAGTCCAAGGTATTTTGGTCCAAGGTATTGATCTAAGATATTTGGTCCAAGGTATTGATCCAAGGTATTTGGTCCGAGGTATTGACCCTAGATATTTGGTCCTAAGTGGTTTTGGTCCAAGGTATTGAGAAAGGCCTAAAACTATATAAGGAGGAGAATATCATTAGGCCAAGGTGTGAAAGTATTAAATATGAAGTGTTAGATAAAATATGTAGGTTATGGTCTTTTGATGCTTTTCTTGATCTGAACTAAGGATGCACCTATGTGGTTCATGATGGATGAGATCTAATGATGGATCAAGATCATAATGACTTATCATTATGTGATCTAACAATGGATAAGCAAGATCTAATTGTTAACGCACGTTTTATCTTTTATATATGATGATCTGGGTATGATTGAGTTTGGAATTGCAGCGAAGTTATAAGTAAGTATTTGCAGATCTATACACTAGTTCGCGTTGGTGAAGGTGTGTATACACGTTGGTTAATCTCTTCCAAGTAGAGTATGCAAAATAAAAGATTAATGTTCAAGGATGACTGATCTATCAGATCAATGCTGCTATTTTACTGTTGTATGTCAATGAATTCTTCTTAGATCTGAATGTAAAACTAAATGAATAAGGAGTTTGATATTTGATAGATTGATTGTATAAGTGAGAAGAATTGATCTTTGTTGTTGCCTATGTAAAGCTCTATACTATGACAGTAGATCTTTAGAATGTCACTGATTGGTATAGTTTGTGGTTCAAAGGTTTTATGATTCAGTATCTTTAGAGGTATACATAGTTTGGGCAAAAGGAAGTACCGTATACACACATGTTTGATTCATTAAAGGATCATATACATTATGACACGTGTCTTTTGAGGATTACAGTTAGTTCTAGTTGTTGATTCAATGTTCTGGGTTCAGATCTGTGTACTAGTTATAGTGATCTGTCTATTCCAGTTCATTGGTTGAATTTGATTAAGTTTGAATGAATGGTTGATTCAGTTGTATCAAAGGTTTAGTGATTGTTGATTCGGTTGTTCAGTGATTGTTTTATGTCAGAGGTTCAGTGGTTGTTTGATTCCATTGTTCAGTGATTGTTTTATGTCAGAGGTTTCAGTGATTGATTGATTCAAAGATTTATGATTGGATGTTTGTTATATCAGAGATTGAGTTTCAGTGAGTGATTGATACATATGTATTTGATGGATGTATTGAAATGGTGATTGACTTTGAGATTCAATGTTACTAATGGGTCCAGTGTGAAAATTTAATGAAATGTGGCCTACATATAGTGTTTTTCTATATCAGGAGTATCCAGTGTGAAAATTTATGAAACGTGGTCCCTAGAGGATACTGAGGGTTGGAGCCTTTAGTGAGAAAGTTGAAGCTTCCTTCTAGTAGTGGTTGGTGATTTGATCAAGGGGTTGGAGCTCCCTTCTAGTAGCAGCTAGAGAACAAGTGAAGGTTGTAGCCTTCTGTAGGTCAGAGCCTACGCACTAGTAAATATATTGGCTAGTACAAGAACCTAGGGGTTGTAGCTCCCTTCCACAAGAAGTTGGAGAATGAGAGAAGGTTGTAGCATTTTGCAAGTGGTTCCTGCGTACTGGTATGAGTCTATACCAGTACAAGATTGTAAACATATTTTCTTATTATTAAAAGAAGATAAAGACGACAACAACAGGTGGTTTTCACCCATATTGGGTTTCCACCTTAAATCTTGGTGTTCATGTGTGTTGCTTATGTGTGATGGTTTATTCTGTTATTACTACATTGTTTAATGTTTAATTAAGTTATGATGCACTTATTAAAGATCAACATATGATGAATTAACTGAATCATAAGTTCACTAGATATACATTGGTTTCCTTAAGAACAATTGTGTGCACACACGAGTTACCTTCACTAAAGTAGCGTATATAAATCTGATTATGGAAATGAAAAAATTATTGATCTGACTAATACTGATTCACCCCTCCTCTGAGTATTATTTCCAACAAGAAGTTCCCTCCAAACTCTATTAATATCCATGAGAGAATAGATCGGTGGAAGGTCTCTCGCATCCTAGAGAGAGAACCGACCAACACATTCATCTTCCACTTCACATACTCGATGTCAAAATCATAGGCCTGAATTCTATAGACCCGTTTTATTGTCTCTCATTCAGATATTTTTCCTCTAGAAAGTATCTCATGTCATGATTTGTTTTGACCACAAATATTCCTCCTACCAGGGAAATTTTAAGAACCCCCCCTAAATTTACATGTATAATAAATGGGCAAATCTCCATGGTATATAGGAAAAATGGAAGGCGATTTTATCAATAATATGATATGTATATATAATTTTTTGGCGAATCTCTCACCAGGCATGGCGAATATTTTACTCAATTATAAAATCTTGTGTTTATTGAATACACAAATGAAATCATTGCATTTCTTTAAAATATCTTTTGAAATCAATAATATGATATGTATATATAATTGTTTGGCGAATCTCTCACCAGGCATGGCGAATATTTTACTCAATTATAAAATCTTGTGTTTATTGAATACACAAATGAAATCATTGCATTTCTTTAAAATATCTTTTGAAATCAAAATTATCGAAATTACATATCGATAACCTAGTGGGTGTAAGATAAAATTCACCCGTGCCATTCACATAAAGCATGAGAAAAAACCTAATACTATATATAAAACCAAGAAAAATTCAAATTCATCACTTCTAGGGACCTCATAACCACCCTGCCAATACACAAGTATGTTCCTGTTTGCAATTAGAAAAATCACCCAAATTACAATATGTTTACTCCACTTCTAGGGACCTCGTAACCACCCTGCCAATACACAAGTATGTTCCCGTTTGCAATTAGAAAAATTACCCAATTACAATCTGTTTACTCCAGCATATGTTGGAAAGTTATAGAAGGATGACTAGTGCAATCAATCCATTCCTTTTAGCCCTGGATTTGTTTCAGTTTAAAACAGAAGTATACAAATATACTTGTCCAATGTCTATACTTTAACCTTTCATCTTAAGATGTTTTTACAATATAATTTCCTAAGTCTATTTAATATCTCATTATCATAAAAACCAACCTATATCCATCTTAACTCCACATCTACCACTCTTAGGGGGATGAAATCTATTTATCCCTCTGAGCACTTGGTAGACCCAGAATTAAGATGGATCTAAGATAGAATTTCCCCTTTAAATAGTCTATGCTCACATGAATACCATGGGTCAATACCATGGATTATCATAAACCTGGAGCTTAAAAATTACTATTAGCAAGTTATAAAAATTAATAAAATTAATAGTTGATTTTTATTTTATTTTTATTTTAACCAAGCTAAAACGTTTAACATACATTAAATTACAACATCCATTTTTACTCTTGATAGGATCAAATATTTTTTCACTCTATTCTAGTTTGCATATCACGATATTTGATACCTCTCGAGGGTTAGTAGATTCAGAGTAAAGATGGATCTATTCTAGTTTAATTCCCCCATTTAAATAGGCTACATTCCAAGTGAATACCATGGGTCAATACCGTGTGCCATTTTGGTGAATACCATGGGTCAATACCATGTGCCATTTTTATTTTTATTAATACTAATTTTTATTTTTATTAATACTAATATTAGGGTTAATAATGTTTTTTTCATGGTATTAATATATAAAAATAAAAAAATGTTTTCTTTGTTTACAATACCATACCTCTCGTTTATTTATATTTTAATTAATTTACCATACCATTCAAAAATACAAGGTGACTTATGGAGTAAAGATAAAAAAATGTTTTATTTGTTTACTATACCTCTCGCTTATTTATATTTTTATTAATTTACCATACCTCCTTTACAAATATGGTATTTGGCCCATAGGATTCACTTAAATAAAACCTCTTTCTTGAGCCTTCATAAATAGAATGAGGGTTATGGACTAAATATAAAAAGAGGTTTTATTTATTTACCATGCATCTAGTTTATTTATATTTTTAGTTATTTACCATACCTTTTGAGTAAGTATAAAAATAAGTTTTATTTATTTACCATACCTCCACTTTACTTATATTTTTATTTGTTTACACCCTTGCATGTATATAAGGTGCCTTATGGAGTAAATATAAAAAATGCTTTATTTATTTACCATACATCTCATTTATTTATATTTTTATTAATTTACCATACCCCTTTTATAAATATGGTATTTGGGCCTTTGGCCCATAGGATTCACTTAAATAAAACCTATTCTTGAAAATGGGCGAATGGATTCACTTAAATAAAACTTATTCTTGAAAATGGGCGAATGGAAGGTTTTAACTCCTAATTTCAAGGGCTAAATTTACCTTTTTTTCCCTCTCCATTAAAATAAGGTGAGCTATTTGAGGTGATTTGTAAAAATGTACTATGATACAAAATATTCGCCCACTAAAAATTTAAAACCCCTTAATTTCACCAAAGGGAGAACATTCACCCCTAAAATCACCCCTAATGTTACATTAGAAAATAACAAAACCATCTAGAGAGCAATAAGCTCCCCCTGATGGGGTGATCATTGATGGGACAATTGTGAAAGTCGAGGGAATTAATCCACTCTCATGTAGCAATTAATGTGAGGAGACATGTCGGGAAATCCATTCCTAGTGAGAGGAAGATGAAGGTTTGAGAACAAGCTAGGGGTATATTCGTTGGTTAGTTTATTGCAAGAAATGAATTTTGGTTTCAAGAAATGAGTTGTTAGACGTGAATGGGAACATTATTTCTTGTAGTGTAGGGTGTGTATATATTATAGAGATCATGTGTCCTCTCCTCTGAAAACTCAAAGATGACAAGAAATTTGGACGTGAATGGTTTCAATATAATCAAGGAGGTTGTTATGGGCATATTAATTTGGGACCCTTATTATGGGAGGTTCAGGCTGAGGATAATATTTTGGACCTTGCATGTATTGGTCACCAGAATCGAAACATTTCCTTCGCATATGCTTTCGAAGGTTTCTTCCTCTCCACTATGCGAGTAAAGATTTCATGTTTAATTTTGTTTTATACTAAATAATTTTTCTTGGGAAGGTTTGGTACAGTTAGTTTAGAGGGTCCAAACATGGTATTCTAGCCTGACGGTGTAATTGATGGTGGAGGAAGAGGTCAATTTGGAACTCTTGTTGTTCACCCTTTCCACATTTCATCTCTGGAGGCTTTGTGGAGTGGTGAGTTTTTAGCTCGATGGATCTGATTTTCTTATGTAGGGCCCGAAATTCTTTTGAATTTTACGAGGGCTGGAGTAATTCACGTCTTTGATGGTTGCTTGCAATTGGAAAAGGTGGTCACTAGTGCTACCTATTTTGGGATGTGGAGGGCGTACATAATCTCTTTAGTGGGTATTTTGATGATATACATTTTGCATTTTGCTTTGGTTGGATATATAGTAAGGTGTGAGGAGTTTAAGGAATCTCATTCATTCGACTAAGGATTTTGAGTGGTGTTGTGTAGTGTATAGCTAGATATTTATGTAACATTAATGATGTCATGTTTTCATAGGCATAGGTCCTCAGGGCTACGTTTTAGCCCACCAAATGGATGACTGAGATGATGGGTTAGTGGTGGAACAAAAACATCCGAATTAACCTAGGCAAGTTGACCTACCCCCTTACCTTGACCACCTAAAATGATAGATTCATCAAGTTACTGCATTAGTGGAGAAGTTGGCTAGGGACTAACATGATGATCTTAATGAGGTTATTAATTTTTTGAATGAAATTCAACATAACTAGTGGCATATGATGGATAGGTTAGTCTCACTTGATTGAGGTCATAAAACTATACAGGATAGGTCAGATCATCTCAAGGGAAGAATAACGCATATGGAAGTGCACATGCACAAATAATTTCATCCTACTCCGCTGCCTGAAAATGGTTTCAATGACCCTAATTTGGTTAATTTCGCTGATCAATGATGACTATGGGTTGTATTTTTATTCTAAGGATTTTTTCTTTTTTACTTGGGAAATATGCTTGTGATATTTAAGTTTGCTATTATTATTATTGATAAGCCTCAACATTGCAAAAAGAATGATGCAACTCCCAAGGCTACCAACTTTGATTATCAACCCAAGATTCTTACAAACTTAAGAGGTATCAACACTATATTTGCAGCAGGAAATGTGTCCTTCCCTTGATGTCATGATGTAATGGACCGAATTTAATAAAAACAAATCCTAAACTAATTACAGAAAATAAAATGCTAGAAATGGAAACCTTAACGTATGGTATGAAATTAAATAAAAGGAAAGAAACCTATTCTAATTACATAAAGTAATCCCATGAATTAAATGTGAATCATTACATTTCAAAGAGTTTAGGTCTAGCAACAAAGTTCATTGGATGTGCCAACCATCATTGTATTATCCATTTCATAAATTTTTCCATTAGCCTAGATTGCTGAAATGTTTTGCATGGGTAAAGAGGAAAATCATAAGTGGTATTTAGTCTTACATAATCATTTATTTGGATCCTTGGGGTCTTTATGTAACCATAAGGGAAAATAACCAATATTTTTGAGCGAATTTGGGCCAATATATATATGTTGGAAGGGTACTACATGAGATCCTGTAGTTACTACAAGAAACTGCATATTTACTACACGAAACTATAATTCACTGAATGACCAAGAAAATAAAATCCATATTAGATAAGAAAAAATTTGTTATTGACTAGGATTTCTTAGGCTTCTATTTCAAGTGGAATCAATAAAAAAGGACTCTGTAGATTTATCAAATTTCTAACCTCATCAAGTCCAAATGCAATGGGGTAATTTTTACTATTGACTATAATTTTTTTTAATCTAATTCAAGTGAAATCAACTCGATTGAATCTTGTTAACATGCTCTAAAAAATATTAAAAATGTATTGTTATTAGCTACAAAGGAGTTCCAAAAATCTAGATTTGGGAATAAGAAAACTAATCCAGGTAACACAATCATTAATATCATCTCCCAAAGTTGTTCCAAGGATGAAATGATGCTTGTGATCCTGAAAAAGAACTTACTTCATCCATTGAGCTAATCCTACAACAAGAAATCATCAATATTAAATGTAAAAATAGAAAAAAGACAAGAACAAGAGATGCATGTGAATAATAAGGGAAAATAAGAAAATTAAATGATAAAAAAGGGCTCTAAGGCTCTTGGGGTGTCCATGCCCATCTAAAATCAGATTCCTATGAAGGAGGCCAAGATTTTGAAGATGAACATGGCACCATTCTTCATGATTTCCATCGATATAATTACATCCCTTCAAGTAATGACAGTGGAGGTGTAAAAATACGTGTTCTCTCCACAAGAAGACTAAGAAAAGTCCACCCACAGAGGAAAATTAGACTTTGTACTTGAACAAAATGATTAGGAATCATTCCCCATGAAAGGAGGAAGATTTCCCCATGAAAGTACCTCAAATAGTGGATCTGGTTATGAATACTAGTAATCTTGATTAAATGATAGGGAACACATTACTAGATTTTATTAATCATTAGAGTTGTAGAATATGTGGAGTAATTTCAGAATATATTCTTGATTTATTATTTAATATCGTTCCTCCTGTAGCAGGGAGAAAGTCCCTAAATTATGTCCTACAAATCTCTGTAATCTCCCGAATATTCTCACAATATTCCACAAAAATAAATAATATTAGGCACAAATATGCAATTATCCATAAAACTTCGTAATGAACATATTAAAGTTGAAAATATGTTATCTAATACAAATGAGAGGTTTAATGTGATGAAGGAGGGTTAGATGAGCCTTAATTTATATTTAGTTTGTAGGCCCATCATAACCCTCCTACAAAAAGTGTTTCTCATCCTCTAAGTAACTTAGTGACCTTAGTTTACCTCACTCATGGACTTAGTGGCATCTCTCTTGTGCATTCCACAGTCCCTTGTCTTAAGAGTCTTGGTTGTAAGTTATGCAAGCACAAGTATAGAAATGTAGTTATTATTTTCATGATCGTTTAAGAGACTTTCAAGTAAAAAAAACATAACTTCCCTGTTTGTAAGTGAACTCTATTGGCTTGAAGATCCAATTCATTCATATCCTCTCCCTTGAAACCTTAATTCCAATTTCACTCAGTTTTCCAAAATGGTTTGTGCATATAAAAGACAGTGTTGCTTGAGACCATTAGCATGCCTTCTCCCCCTTATTCAAGATGGGTTCTTGAATATTTTTAATTTTTCCAAAGGTTTTCCACATCCTTTTCCAACCTCTTTATACCTTTTTCCACCATTAGGACACCTCTGAAACCTTCAAAATGCCTTTGGATGAGAACTAGGGCATCCTGTAGTAATTCCTATAGTAACTATAGGAAACCATGTAAAAATTCTTGCAGTAACTACAGGAAACCCTGTAGCAACCTAGTTAAACATGTTTTCAGTAGAAATGATAGTTAGAGCCTAGGGTATACCCTCAACTTGACTTCCATGCATTTCTCCCATTTCTATAATATCTTTTAGGCCTTCGACAATAGCTAGAAAGAAATTAGAGACCTTTTGGAAAACCTATTTTCATCACTACAATTAGAGTTCACTTTTGATGGTCAATGCCTTCTTGCCTTTTGTTTCCTTAATTTCTCTCTTTTGTGGCTTATATGAATGTTTAATGGCCTTGGAGTTCTTTGTTTCGATTAAGTATCTCATAGCCACTGTGATTTTGGGGTTTAGCACAATTATTTCCTTTCTTCCTTCTTGTAACAACATTATTCCTTCCTGTAGCAATCATTCCTTCTCTTCCATGGTCTTCTAGCAATATGTGAGTGATGAGAAATGATGTAGAGGGTTTCGAGGATGATGCTAGGGCTTGGAGGGAGTAGTGTAGGTTTTTCAGAACGTACAAGATGTGTTACATGTTTATTTTTTCAAAAAAAAATCAGGGTGAGGTAGAATGTAGGGTTTTTTCTTGAAAAATATTATTTTTTTCGTATGAAATGGGATGGAGGAATGATAGATAGATAGTGGATATGAAGTGGATGGACGTCTTGGAGTGTTTTCGTGACTTGGACTTTGCACACATTTCCTCTTATAATTGTTCTCCCCATTCCTCAAAATCATCACCCTTCCTAATTTGGTTTTTCCACATTGCATGAGTGAAGGAGTTAGCTGTATTAACTAGTTGAAGGTGGTTGAGATTTCTACCCATCCTTAGCATATAAAACCTCATCTATCATGCATTGACAACAAATTCCTAACTATAATATGATCAACAAAAGAAGTTAAGAATATTGCATTCCTTTACCTACCTGATGGTTGTTACAGAGGCATGCATGTCGTTTCTAAGTTGATGATTGATCCATGGTCCTATGGAGGTGATAATTTACTTTGTTTGCTTACGCACAAATCTTCAAAGCATGGTGATTCTAAACCTTTGTATTCTAGTTACCATGAGCAAGCTTTCTTAGTCAAATCTATCCCTCTTGGAGTGAGGCCATGGGTGATGTTCACATTTTGCACACTTTTCAAATTGTCATACCCTTACCAAAACATCATTTCACCTTCCCCATCTTCCAATAGCCTTCATCTAGTTTGTTGTTGAAAACTAGGACATCCTATAGTAATTGCAGGAAACCCTGTAGAAACCTGTTTAAACCCATATATCCCAAATGGTATACTGGATTGACCTAAACTTTTCTAACCATGTTTTCGCCATACTAATGCATGACCCCATAAAATTATTATAGTCAATGGATGCATGAATATCAAGGAAAAATAAAAATGCTTGTAGGTAATGAAAGCCAATTTTTTGAAAATTGTGCATTAGAATTTGTTGAAATTTCTTGGGCATGTTATCATCATCCATATGCATATCCTCATGAAACAACTTTGTAAATTTATGCATAAACATAGACAAAATGCAAAAATGGTTCTAGGCGATGGAGGTTGATTTATCAAAAATTGTGTAGTGGAATTTGTTGAAATTTTATGGGCATATTACTATCATCTATATGCATATACCCTTAAAATGGATTGGTAAATGGATGGATGGTTTTTAGAATATGACATAAATATTTTTTTGCTCTATTTATTTTTGTTTCCTGTAGTAACCACAAGAACTTCCTGTAGTGTTTCATGACAACAAGGAAAATAAATGGTAAAATCTTGGGAATGATGAGTGGATGGTGGAAATAGGTGAGGGTGAGGGATTTGCATGGCCTCGGTCATGTTGGAGATTTTGAGCAAATAAGAAGAAAGTCAAAATTTGACATCTTTTGACTAGGCTTGTCATCAACTTTTTTTTTGGTGGCTACCTTTTTTGTTGTTGCTTGTAGAGGTTGGAGAGCACATGAATTCATGAAAGAGAGATATATAGAGCAATTTTTTTTTTCTTCTAGGCCTACCAGCCACCTCAATGAGGTTTTCAACTAGTATTTCTACTTAGGTGCCTCAAAGGAGGTTTTCACCTGGGATCCTTTTTTTTAATCCTTTTTCCAACCCATTGACTTCCTGATAGAGATTTTCAATCATTGAGCCAATCACAGGTGCCTCAAAAGAGCTTTTCACTTGATATTTATTTTTTTCTCTTAGTTTTCTTTTTTCATTTCTTTTCCTACCCTACTCTACGTGAAAAAACAAAATCATTTTCAAGTGTAGGAATACTTTCAATGAATCTAAGTGCACATATAGATGACAAATAAACAGAAATGTAGGCTGGAAATATATTCTTTGACAGGTACCTAAATATGATAGACCAACTTCTTTTATTGAAATGATTTCATGAATTGTTGAAGAAGCATCAGCTACTGCAATTTGACACTTTGCTAGAACCATATTTCGATATAGTTGTCATGCTCCTTGTCCTCTTACTGATTTGGATCATCTTGGATGTCTTCCTCTTTGATGAAATTCAGATCTTCTTCTTTTTGCTGATTATTCTCTTGAGCACTTAGAGGATCTATTAGTAAACATGAGGGTACTTTCCAAATATTTGATTATGATGTCTGCTCTTTGTCAAGTGCAGCCCATGATTCTTTGGTCTTCTCATTTGAATCTTCTTTTTCTACATGTTGTCCTTCATTGATATCAAAATAATCTATTTTTTGTGATACTCTTCCTGAGCTAAGATGAATTCCATTTAGATAAAGAGGAGAAGTTTGAAAGTGTTGCACCTGAGCATTGTAAGTGGGCTGAGCTACTTCATTGTGTGGGTTTGGAAATGGTGGTATAGGTAGTTGAGTGGGAGTTGATATGTGAAATGGATGTGGTTGGGGTTCTGGTTGTCGCTGAGGTGAATTATATAGATAACATGGAGTTGTGTATGGATGATATTGAGGAAAATATTCAGTATATTGTGGATGGATCCCATAATCTCTTTCCAACCATGCTGCCAAAATTAGTTTTCAGGTTGAGATGGCTAATGTTGCCAAGGAAAGCTTGTGTTCCAATTACTTTGAGAAGGATGTGCATTAGTTTGAAATTGTGAATATGGCTCTTGCATCATATCAAGTTGAATAGGTTGTCATGGTCCTCTTGGATCTACATAACTTAGTTGCATTGACAATTGGCTTGGTCCATTGTACTCTTGGTAAAATTCCTTCAATTGTGGCAATGAGAGCAATATTTAATAACATCTGATTATGCATGAACAACACGAATACCAACATCTTATTTTTCCTCATCTTTAATTCTTAACATTTCTACTTCTTTCGTTAGATTGCTAAGAATGTATATTTAAAAATTACCAAACAAATTTCCAAGTTTTGCTTGACTTACCGATCTTAATGTTGATTTACTTACTCTTGCCCTTCCTCTTGATATGTGTTTTCATGCTTCACAAATTGCTTCAAATGATAATTGGTATACATCACCTTTACTGATGAGGTCAATGAGATCAATGCACTCATCCCTAACTAATTAATGAGATCAATCCAGAGGTTTTTTACTATGTCATATCCTAAATGATGTAATTTTCTCCTCTTAACATTATACATGAAACTCTCTATTAGATCCTCAAGGCTCTCATCTTCTTTTTGCTTCATTATAAATATTTATTCTTTAAGATCATGATATTTATATTTTTTGAGAGATATCTTTTTCATATCATTCCATGATATTATTGAATTAATCCCACAGATCATCAACCATTTAAGAGCTCCATCCTTCAATTTTGTCAGAAACAATCTTAGATTTTGAGTGTTTAATAAGTACCCATATGATCTACAAATGATTTAAAATTCAGAGAGAAAGGTTTCGATATCCTGTAACCTTAGACCATGAAAGTTTGGAAGAAAACATGGAGGGATGTTCTTCACATGCACGTTGACATCAATATATTGGATGGGAAATCCGAGAGGACCTTATTCATTGTCATCATTTCCATCAATTTCTTCTTCCTTCTTTGCCACCTCTTCTTATTCTACATGAGAAAATGAATGGTGATGTGGCTCTTCCTACACCATGTCATCAAATGGGAGGGGGGGAATTTGTGTTGGAGAAGTAATTTTAATTTTATTGTTTTGAATAACAATGTTAATGAAATGCAATTTTCTATTTTTGAAATGAAATATGTCTAATGAATTATTATTTTTTTTTTAATGCATAAATTAAAATAAATGAACTAACTAAGGAATAAAATAATTCATTCTTTGACAGCTCCCCAACTATGACATCAAAAAGTGACAAGCCTCACTATTGCAACAAGAATGGTTCAACTCCCAATGCTACCAAATTTATTTATCAACCCGAGGTTCGTACAAACTTAAGAGGTACTAGCACTATATGTGCATCATACAATGTGTCCTTCCCTTAATGTCAGGATGTAATGGAGTGAATTAATAAAAGTAGATCCTCAACTAATTACAGAAAATGAAATGCTCGAAATGGAAACCTTTACCTATTTAAAAAACTAAAATACAAGGAAAGAAAGTTGTTCTAATTACATAAAGTAGTGTCATGAAGTAAATGTTAATCATTAAATTTCAAAGAGCTTAGGTCTATTAAAAAAATTGACTGGGTGTGGCAATCATCATTGTATTATCCATTTCATAAATTTGTCCATT
The DNA here is from genome assembly GCA_000404065.3 of Pinus taeda. NCBI lineage: Eukaryota > Viridiplantae > Streptophyta > Pinopsida > Pinales > Pinaceae > Pinus > Pinus taeda. The sequence continues at coordinate 624,815 of APFE031368466.1, forward strand.
AGCCTGAATCGCTAAAATGTCTTGCATGGGTAAAGAGGAAAATTCTAAGTGGCATTTAGTTTTGCCTAATAATTTATTTGGAGACTTGGGGTATTTATTTAAGCCCGGGGGATAATAGCCAACCTTATTGAGTGAATCTGGGAAAGTATATATATGTTGTAAGGATATTACAAGAGATCTTGAAGTTACTACATGAAACTCCAAATTTACTACAATAAACTATAATTCATCGAATGACTAAGAAAGTCAAATCCAAACTAGATGGGACAAATTTTGTTATTGATTGTTTATAGGATATTTCAACAGATATATCATAAGAGTGTGGAATATAAATGACATACATCATAAGGCGACGTGCATAAGTATGCATGAAAAGGAATTTTATTTATATTAGAAGATTTTTAGAGAGATGATAACTGGACTCCCAAAGTCTTCCTTCTTAGATTGACTGCTATAGCATTTAACAGATATTTCTTTGCCGAAGCTTAAGAGAATTGTAGGCTACCTGGCATGCAAGCAGGCTGAGACGAGAAAACAAACTACCAAACAATAGACTTCCTATATGATTTGGCCACTTTAGGTTCACACCAACATCAAGCATTGATGTGCGGCTTCTCAAATCACCTAAAGACTTGAGATTTTCTTGTGTTGCAAGCAGATCAGACTGAATGTCCACAGATGTAGAGCAGGAGAGAAAAATTGACTCAAACTCAAGACTCTCTATGACCAACCTCACCCGAATGAGTCTTACCTTGCGGTTGTTCAAATTTATAAAACTCCAAGGGGAACAAACACCCGTGAGGTGTCCTTTATAGACTCATGACTCAAAAGAAAGATGTTGTACTAGCTAGATTATTTTTTTGAAAGCTAGATTCGGGCATGAGAGAAATGTCCCATGTTATCTCGTCCCTTATCCTTTTACGGATAGTGGGAGGCATATGGGGACCGAATCCAGGACATGATGTTACAACTGAAAGACATAAAGTTGAGATCTACAAATCTCATGATTGCACATAAAAATTACATAGTTGATATTCCAGGCCAAGGGAACCCATGAAAGCTTGTCCAACACCAAAGGTCGGTTGGCAAGACGACATATTATAGATTGTAGTAATCAATTTGAGGGTACGTGTAGTCCTGGTAATTACACCTTTCAATCAAGTAATTAGAGAAGCACTGGACCCTCACTTCCTTCTCGAATTCCTAGGACTGTGAGCTGTGCCTGTGAGGTGGCTCCACGAAATAGATGTTGAGAAAAGGGTTCGTGCTTGGATCAATCTGTCCGTGAAAATCATCATAACTTGTGTTGTGGGAAATTGTCCTAGCCTTGTATTGATTAGTAATGAACCATCAGATATGACCACATATTCTCATCCCTTGTAGAAATTATAGGTCTTCTATCTCCATCACATTTCTTACTAATTTGTAGAGTATGCCGGTGACAAGTGCACTTGGTTCGGTAAAACCAGGAATTTTAAGCATGGTAAGAGAATATGGTTTAGTGAGATGTGTTGATAACCCATAGATTCTCCACCATTCCATGAACTAGTCTAGAATAGGGTCCTCTTCCTCCATATCTTCAACTGTCATTCCTTCAAAGAGGAAAGGAAACTGCATAGAATAAAACAAGTTAGCAGAATAATTTTGGAGATTCATACCTGATTAGAATGCATTCTTTTGGTGATCTTCATCAAAATATTCTCTATTCATATAATTATCAAATCTTCTGAAAGTAATATGACAACTTGTAATCCGATCATCATCTTCATCATCTCTTTCAATTACATAGGCAATACTCCCAATATGCCTTAGATATTCCAGGGCTTCAAGAGCTTCTTCATTCATTTCTTCTTGCATAGTCTCTGTCCATAGACAAGGAATGCCTGTCCTATACCTGATTTTTTTCAGAGGATACCATTCATCATCAAGCTCTAGAAGGGACATTTCTAGATCATATCTTACCATCCCGTAGGTGTTCCTATTTGCATTGTGTCTTCATTTCTTCTGATGAAGTTGCATGATAGAGAAAGAATGGAATGTTCTGATAAGAATTCATGGCTTAACATATCTGCAAAACTATTTTTATTACCAGACACAAATTCAATTTCAAAATTGTACTGGCTGAGTTGCATCACCCATCTGACCATTGCAACATCTTCGAACTCACATTTTTGAATAGCATACTTCAATGCTCGACAGTCTTTTCTTACTGTAAACTTTGTATAGATGACAAAGTATTTAAACTTGGCTATGCCCAGACATACTGCTCTAAGCTCCTTTTTCAAACTAGACCAATTTAGCTAATTTTTGGCCCATAATCCAAATGCGTATTGACAAATTTTGTCTCTTTCTTACTAGTGGGTTTCTTTCGACATAGAACTGCTACCCATCCTACATAGCTAGCATCTGCCATAATTATTTTTTCCCATTCTTCTCTAATGGGAGCGAGAGGTTGTATGTTTTTAACCTTCTCTTTTATTCTTCTAACTACTTCAGTGTAGTCATTGTTCCAAGGTATCAGAATTTTCTAAAGTCTTTGATTTAGTAGTTTCCTCTCTTGAGAATAATGCTTCAGAAACTTAGAGATGTAATTTAAATTTCCCAGAAACCTTTACAACTAAGTTTTATCTTTAATCTCATCTGGAAAGTGATCAACAAAATTTAGGATTCTTGTCAGGATAAATTGTTCTTGCGGACAAGACCGATCTTCCTAGTATCAACTGATATCTAGCAACAAGTAGGACAAGAAAATCTATCTTTCTCTAAACTTGTCCTGACGATGTACCACACTAGTTGGTTTGAAACCTGTGAAAAAATGAAACTTTATGTGATTTACGTTGAAGAATCTCTCATAAACTAAAGAGGTGTTTTAGACCCTACCTTAAGTCCAACGCTAGTTTGTGGCAGTCAAGCTGCAAAAGCTCCGAAAGAGTTTCCTTTTAAGAACCTGCAATCACAAGCAAGCACACATCAAATAACACCTGCATAGCTAATATAATAAATCATGTTCATCATGGTGACAAAGGAATCCATGAAATAAACCATAAAATAGAGCTTATTGAGAAAAATAAACTTGATTGTATTAACTTTGGAATAGAAGAACTTTACAACCTTTGGTGCCTTGATGCTGTACAAGCTCTTCGCAGGGTCCAAATAGGAATCTCCTCTACTTTGACAAGCCTCACTCTCTCCAAAATGAGATAAAAAGGTATGTAATCTCTCCTCTAAAAAGCTCATTTAGGAAGACTAAGTTCCAGCAACATTTACCCTAAAAAATATTCAGCTTTCAACCCCTCCAATAACCAGCCCAATGCTTCATTTTATAGTGCAAAGGAAGGAGGTTATAGGTCCACCATTGAAGGGATAGAGTCCTCCTTCAAGGGGATAAGCTCCTCACATCAAGGGGTTAGCTCCTAAAGGTATGGGATGCATGAACCCTTAAGCAGCGAACTTGCCACTACAAGGCTCCATTTAGAAGCTTCCAGAAATGACTCAAAGTGAGTTTTTAAGAATGTACTTATGCCTTTTTAACTTTTACAGGGGTTCACACCCATAACACAGAGACAGAGCGGTCAGGTGCACAGGGGACATCGCTAATAGATGTTGTACTGTAATTAATGCTAAGAGAAAGTGCAGAACCAGAGTTTTAGAGATTTTTAAGGTCTTTCTCTTAATTTTCAAGGCTTGATATGAAGAATTGAGGTTGAAGACTTGCAAAGGAGGAAGGTATGAGTGGTGATAGACTCACATTGATTGCAGAATGTCAAAGTGACAAATTTTGTGCAACATATTGCCCCCTTTAGTGCGAAGTCTGTAATAGATGAGGATGGTTTTGTCATCTAAGAAGAGTGAAGTACTTTATCATTTCAAGGATCTTTCTGTGGATACCCTGCTCGATACCTGTAAAAACATTCAATGCAATATATAGATATATATATATATATATAGATATGAACATATCATCTTTGAGGTAGGCATTCCCATACTCAGATCAAAACTGAATAGAAAACTATCTAAACTGTTCTGATAAAGGAATGATTTTGTAATACATCACAAGTATAGACATATGTAGACACAGTATGGATGCAACCATCTGTTTATGAATAGTCCACTGTATAATGAATAACAAAACCCCTCATAGCCTGGATGGTGGAAACTAGATCCAAGGTCTTGATTTTTGCTTCTTGAACATGTGAATAAATGTGTTGAAGTCGAACATGATAGAAACCACTTGAATACCAGTCAATGATGTAAAATGTTAACAAGTGTGAGAGGAACCACCAGTAATGTCAATGGAACTTAAAGTACTCATTACAATCCAATAAATGTGAATAAATGAGTCGATGTTGAACACATCACAGAATCCTTTGATAGAAGGTCAATGATGTAACCTGTCATCAAACGGGAGAAGCCTACCATTGAGGCATGCAGATTCCAAGGTACTGACGATTTCTAGATCATCTTTCTAGATAATGAGGTGGATTCGATAGAAAGCGATCAGTTGTAGGCAAGCCCACAACACGAAATCATAGATCAAGTTTTGAAGAAATGTATTTGGCAAGGACTAACTCAGGGATGGTCAACTTAGATGATAGATATTTTTCAAATGAATGGTTTATTTGAAACTGACCTCTTGAACACATAATGGCACTACAGATGGTTTGGTGACAATTGACCCAAAGCTAATACCAAAAAATTGGCTGAAGACTTTCAATATGGTTTGATTAACTATTAGGTAAAGGATTTCCCAACCCAGGTGAACAAAAAGTGTTGTGTTCAAGAGTGGTTAACTGCTTTTCTAAACAAAAAGTATAAGAAACAGGTTCATTTTTCTCTCTTTTCCCCCACCATTTATGGCAAGTACCTCTTTATTTTTGACAAGCTTAAGGAGGATAATCTTTAATTGATTATAAGCTCATCCTTCAGATGAGTCCAACTTAGTTTAAAATTCGAACCCTAAGAAGGAGTGGTCCATTCCTGTTTGAAATTGAACAGGTCCTTTACTGTGAAATTTTAACGACTCCGGTATAGGAGAAATTAAGTGTTTTTCAATTTTAGGGAGCATGAAGAAAAACTTAAGAAAACTCCATGGTTGTCCTTTTTTGTAAATTTGTGTCCCCCAAGCCCGAAAAAATATAAAATGATACTTGAGAGAATCGCTTGATCATTACGATCAAGGAGTACTTTTCATAATTAGTGCATTCAATCTGAAAAAGTAGAAAGGAGATAAAAAACACGTCGTTTTATTACCAATATCGAACTTGAAATGACAAAAGTCTGGCAATATTTTCATGTTTATACGGTCAGAAAACATCTGTAAGTGGACCCCCCTTTTAATTTTGTTTTAACGAGTATAAAAATAAAAACTCGGCAATCTTTTCATATTTTATGAGTCAGCAAAGAGCTTAAAGAGTACTCCTATGTTTTTCTTTTTTGTAAATTCTGGAAGAGCCTAAAGAAGTGAAAAAGTATGCTCTTTGTCAAAAATGATCAATTCTCCCTGAAAATCCAATATTCTAAACAAAAACTCAAAACATTACTCATACCTGTTTAAAATTAATAAAAATGCACAAAAGTGACCTTTTTAAAGTGAAAAATAAACAAATTAAAAATTCATTTATTCAAAAAAGCTTATAAAAAGGGTTTTTGTAAATTCATTTTTACAGTTTCACTTCAAAGTGAAAAGTAAGATCTTTTGGTAAGAAACTTCCTGTGAATATTGCAGAAAATCTGATCGTTGGAATCGAGAACCATCCGTTCCTGGTAATCCACATCATCCCTATCTTGCATTTTAACTGTTTAATTTTCATTTTAGGGCTTTAAAATTGATTTTTTAGGGAAATTTTGGTTAAAAAATAGATTGCGGGGATTCCACAGGTGCACCATGTGGCTCCTGTGAACCCTGACTTTTTCGTAAAAAAGAAAAAGTCAGGGTCCCACACATGCTCTTAAGGACGAGTGCGAACCTATGCATTGTCCCTAACTAGCAGGTGCAGACCCCGCGAAACATGTTTTGAAACCCTAATTTTTTCATTTCCGCCCAATTATTTTGAAATTAAAATGTTATAATCCACCTTTTTTGCAATGCAGATACACAAAATGCTTATTTGGAAGGAATGGGAACACAAAGATGTGGATCAATCTGCATTAATTCATCCTCCTTCAATACAGGCATTAAGAGCATGAAGACTATTGAAATTTTGGGCCATACCTAACATGAGGGCTCACCTAAACTTTTTACAATGTTTGGTAGACACATGGAGCACACAGGACAAGTGTTTCATAATTGGTGGCCAGCGGCTCGAAATCGAGCCAGAGGACATTTATTTCTTGACTAGTTTGCCCAAGGGAGGTGGAATATTATCTCTATTTGGGACTAGGCCAGGTGGCCAATCTGTCACTAGTCTCTGACTAGAGTTTTGTAATGTCCAAACTGCAGACAAACGGATAGATATTAAGACTATCTCACGTCTTGAACTTAAAGTGATCGCATTTACTATCGCCAGACTATGCAGGAGCACAACATTGCATGTAGATACCATTTCCCAAATGCGAATGGTAGTAGACTGCTTCCAAGGCACCATCTTCAACTGGTGCGAAGCTGTGTTGGCGAATGTGAAAGGCCAACTGACTAGAGCAAAGAACGGACAACTAAAGAACTTTGGATATGGTTTCTTAGTTGTGAGCATTGGCCTAGAGAGCATCCCTATGTTGTTCCCATAACATCTTTCCATTGAGGCTGGACTTCCTTGAGATCTTAAGATTATGCGCTAGGTTATAGTCATGGCTCGTCATCCTGAGGAGGAGACAGAGGTTGTTCGATTTCCACCTGAGTATTTTCATTGGTTGGAGAACCAATTTTTCATCATTCAGGACTTTCCATATGCTGGGATGGATTATTGTGGTGATCCAGACATGGCTTTTCCACCAGGAGAGCAGTGGGATGTTTCAGGTAAAATCATTTTCAACATTTTCTAAATTTTTAACTATTTTTTTTGTTTTTTAAATCTTCCAAAACGGATAGTAAAAAGTTTTAAATGCAAATGTGGGTCCACGACAACCAGCTGCTCTCTAGCCCTATGAGACAAGACACCTTGCTACCACGGCACCAACCCCATAGGACCAATCAGTAGAGACCCTGACCGATTTGGAGCAACATCTACAACATTTGACAGTAGATATCCCAAAGACTAGTATAGATGATATTCCTCTTAGCTTACAGTGCTATGTGATTGGGGTCCCAAGACCTTTTAGGAGGTTCCTTTGTAGGGTGGCCCAAGCAGTGGTTTCTTATCGTGATCATCATTAGGGATAGGATGATCACCCTTGTAGATTTCATATGACACTTTATATCTTTTTGTACTATCATTTTTGTCAATCATAAGGTGTGTTTCAACCTATGATCGAAGACGATGTATATTTGACACACTTCTATGCTATGATCTATCACTATTATTGGCTATCTTGTATAACATGTTTATGAAATGTTTTTAAATTTATTGTCTTAATTATTGCAAATGTCTATTTAACTTTTGAGAAGCAACTGCATCTGCTAATGTATTTAAATATCTTGGAATATGTTGATATTCAATGTAGTCAAATTCACGTTCCAGGGGACAAACTCTCAAAAATAATCTTAATAACACTGGATTTCTAATGGCATAAACCCTGTTAAGTTGTAATAAAATGAGTTCAGAATCTAACCTAACAATCAAACTCTGAATCTCAAATGAGATGGATTCAGATAATAACTCAATCACTGCACTATACTCTGCAATGTTATTTGTTGTTTGACTGAGGCTTAGCCCGTGCATAGATACTAACTCATCAAAGGGTGAATAGATAACCCAAGCTGCGGAAGAAATATTCCATGTACTATGACAAGCACCATCAGCAAAACCAATATATGTTTGAGAAGACATCAACATCTACAATATCAAGAGTAAAATCAAGATAAGCAGGAATAATGATAAAACACTCTCTAAACTAGGCGCACTTTCTAATCTAAAACACACCAACTACAAAGAAATTATTCTAACAAAAATCTCCAAACCAAACTTTAATAATAATATCTTTTCATATAAAGCCCATTTCTAGGTCTACCTAAATAGACACCGTCAAAATCTACTAATTCATAGGCCCCTTTTGCCAGCTTACGCTTAACAACAAAAGGACCATGCCACATGGGTACAAATTTTCTAGCCTCTAGCTTATCGTTTTCTTGATCGTATAATAAAACTAGATCCCCTTCCGAAAAACTATGAGGCGTAACATTTATATCGGACAGAGATTTTAACCGTTTTGCATGAGTCTCTATTGATAATGCAACATCACGTCGATTGTCATCTAGCTGAGATAAGCACAACAAATGTTTCTCCTCCTCGGAAGTGGTTGGGAGGAATTCTATGGCTACTTGCAATGCGAAAATTTCACATTCAATGGGTAACACTACTTCCAACCCGTAAACAAGTTGAAAAGGAGTGAAACCAGTTGATGTTTTGACTGAGGTTCGGTATGCCCAAAGAGCTCAAAATAACATGTTATGCCAATTCAACCGATGAATACAATGATTCGTTGGATCATAGTGACTAGAACTTTATTGATTTCCTCAACCAGACCATTAGCCTGTGGGTAATATGGAGTAGAACTATCATGACGCAGGCCAAGTTGATTTGTTAGTTCAATCAACATGATGTTTCGAAAATGACTTCCATGATCAGTAATAATCACTTGAGGAACACCGAATCTAGCAATTATATGATTGAAAATGAAAATTGCAGTAGTTTTGCCATCTATCGAAAATGTAGGCATCGCCTCAGCCCACTTGGTAAAATAATCTACCGCAAGGATGATATACGCATGCCCCCCGACCGAGTGAGTGTGACATGTAATAAAGTTGATACCCCACTTTGCAAAAGGATTGAAAACAATTATAGGGTGGAGAGGAGCAGGTGGAGCACGTATCTTGCGATAAAAAATTTGGCAATTGTGGCATTTCTAGACTGCATTGATACAATCTTTAAATAAGGATGGCCAGAAATAACCAACGCACAATATATTTTGGGCTATGGCATACCCAGACATATGACCACCACACGCTCCAGAGTGATAGTCATTTAGAACCTTTTCAGCTTCTTAAGGAGTTAGACAACGTCGGAAAGCAGTATCCGCTCCACGGCAATAGAGCGTATCTCCAATAATATTGTACTATTAGGATTGGAAACGTATTTTCCTTCGCTGAGATCGTGAGATTTGAAGCCAAAAGGATTGGGTTTGGAGAGAGGCAATTATATCTCCATACCATGGATCAAGAGTACTGATAAGAAACAAGGATTCATCTGCAATAGGTTCTTTCGCCACAGTTTCGGTATTAGTACGCTGGAAATCACACATCAATTCCGCAAAAACCAAAGATTTCTTTGACTTGGATTTTTCAAATTCCAAGTCAAATTCTTGCAGGATAACTATCCATTTGGAATACTTGCCCCCTAGCAATTGTTTTCTCAAAATATACGTCATAGGGTTACAGTCAGAAATTACCATGGTTTTGCGTAATAAGATGTAGTGACGAAATATTTGGACAGCTTGAATAGCTCCCAAGGCCAATTTCTCTCCATGTGAATGTTTAAGCTCAGTCGGATTGATAGTTTGACTTAGATAATAAATCACATGTACATTGTTGAATTCATCTTCCTAAACTAAAACCATCCCAATGGTGGAATGAGAAGCGACGAGGTTCAAAAAGTAGTCCTAGTTGCAGTTGGGAGGATGTAATAACGGTGCATGGGTCAATGTGTGTTTAAGTGCATCAAAATATTTGTTAGCTATCTCGTCCCAAAAGAATGGAGTGTTATATTTCAACAACCTGGTAAAACCTTTCATTATCTCGGCATAGTTCGGAATGAATCGACGTAAAAATTTTGCTTTCCCTTGCAAACTTTAGAGTTGGCGAAGGGTCGAAGGCGGAGGTAACTTGACAATAGCTTCAACCTTCTAGGGATCAACATGAATGCCGGATTTTGAGACAATAAACCCCAGTAAACGACCCATTTTTATACAGAAAACACATTTGTGTGGAACCCCAGTAAACCCTAATTCGGTAATGCCTACATCTCATAAAGATTGCTCGTAAATGAGTGAGATGATCGGCTCTACGTAATGAATGAGCAAGTAAATCATCGAGATAAGGCTGCATAATGTGCTTAATGACATGAAATGTGTAAGACATAGCCCTTTGAAAATTTTCTACAATGTTCTTTAATCCAAAAGGTAATTTTCAATAAGCAAATGTCCCCCATGGACAAATGTAAGCCATTTTAGGTTGATCAGCGGGGAGTATGTTAATGTTATTGTAACTGCAAAAACCATCTGTTACACTAAAATTTGTCACCATGACTATCTTCAGTTAATATGGCTCCATCAATATTCATATTATCCTCCTTGTCAAGCTTGATACCTCTGCTCTCCATGTCAAACTTCAAGAAAGAGAGAAAGTCATTAAAAATCATGTTTATCTCTAGGTACGCAGGTTCTCTCTACCTTGCCCGCGTGTATGCATCCCAAGCTCATTGTACCTGCATACTTGTACGCTCTGTAAGTCAAGGGATGGGTGCGTACTCCTGTAAAGGTCAAAAGGCGCGAGTTTCATCTTAAAAACGTTACTTGTGGTCACTTCTAGAGCATTCTAGAATATTGTTTGACGTGTATTGAGCGCCTCCAGATGGTTCATGCATCCCTATGATAGAGGAACTTATCCCATCAAGAGAGGAACTACCCCATCCAAAAGAGGGAGTATCC
>APFE031368471.1:0-11910 GCA_000404065.3 Pinus taeda
GGAGCCAAGCCTCCCTAGATTTAAGGAAATTGTTGGAGACTTAATTTGTATAAATAAGGAGGCCTAGAGCCTCATTAGGATTGAGATTTTTTTATGTAAGAGAACTAAGTATTTTCAAGTTGAAGTTTTGTGGCAAAACACTGCTATGTAATCTTTTGATATGATAATGAGAATGAGAATTTCCTTGATCCAACACTGAGTTGACTTATAGGGCTAAATCTCTTGCATTAGCACTAAACCCTAGTAGAAGAGGTTCGTCTTATTCTAGTTGTATGCTTAGGTTATTTCATAGATTAAATTTTGAATTGATTTTAGCATTGTTTCAATGCAAGTAGTGGTGAATTTGATTAGTTTTCTTCCATTTGTGCGTAGCTTTAGCAGCAGCTTTAGAGAGATAAATAAATACCAAAAAGGATGATAGCAGGTGGATTTGGTGTCACTCCTCTCTTCAGGGACCATGGTTTGAGGAAAAACTCCCATTCAGCCCCAAAAAGATAGAATTCGGATTTCTTGTGGAATTTTAGTTTTTCTGGTACTTAGGCCAAAATCTTTTCAATTTTCAAGAATAGGTTTCAGTGGTTATCTCTTCTATCTCCAGCTTTGTATTGTATCTCATGGTGTTTCACAAAATTCTACAAATATTTCCATGCACGAACTAGGTAATTAAATAATAGAATTTTGATTTCTTATGTTGATTGGGAATCTTTCTTGTTTGACATGATTCATGGGTAAATGCTAGTGATGTGTGTATTGTGGGAGTTTCAATAGTGTAGGAGGATCTCATGTCAACAAACCCAACCTAACCTCATCCATCCATGATCACCAAGAGCCACTAAGTCCATCAACCAATTTATCATTCCATAAGAACAACTTTCCATGGTCGTTGAGCAAATCCAACCATCTCACAAACCTTGTTTTCAGTTATGAGGAAGTCCTAGCCACTCCCTTGCCTTATTTACTCTACCATTCACCTTCCCTAAGACTTATACCACCCTCCAAATCACTCCTATTTCTTTCGACTGGATCCTATAGGAATACAAGGGATCCTGTAGGAGCATTAGGACATCTTGTAGGATGACCTGTAATGGTTTTTTTTTAGGCCGATTTGTGGGAAAAGAATCCATAAAGATAGGAGAAGACCCCTACTTGCCTCCCACGTCATCCAACCTTTCACAACCATCTCTAACCCACCTACCATACCACCAAGAATAATTAGCATTCACATTTTCACAAAAAGGACAAAAGGAGAAAAAAGGTTATTGTGTTCATTCATATGCATAGCAGTAAAGTGCTTGATTATCTCAGATTGCATGCCTATGATAGTTAGAAATACACACATGTTGGCTTATAATTATTCTGAAGCAAGATGTCTTAACAAATAGTTAAATGAATGGTATGTTTAAAGAATTTATTTCAGTCTTTCATTATTGCAGTAGACAATATTTCCAATCTCTCAATTAGGGTAAAATTCCCCTTTGTCCGTTGGTAATCAAACTTCTTCTAAATCAATAGAAGGTTAGTTTGAGAAACCCTAGTGGTATATCGCCAGCTCAGTAGTGACAAAGAGTGGACCCATTGCATCTACTTGTGTATACAACACTGTCACCTCCAAGTTTGTACGGACCCCGGGTTGATAAAGTAAAGTTGGTAGCCCCAGGAGTTGTAGCATTACTGCTGCAATACTGGTGCTCATCTAGACCTTCCTCATTAATTCCTCACTCATTCGAATATCCCTCAATCAAATCACACCAACTCAGAGTTGCAAGCAGCCAAGTCATGAGGATCATTTGCAGTCGAGCTAGTGATAGATAAGAACTAGTTTATCTTGAGATTGGGAGCGAAGCCTCCCTAGATTTAAGGAAGTTGTTAGCAACTTCAATTGTATAAATAAAGAGGCCTAGAGCCTCATTAGGATTTTGATTTTTTTTTTTTTATGCAAGATAACTAAGCACCTTCGAGTCGAAGGATTGTGGTAAAACATTGTTATGCATTTTTTTGATATGTTAATGAAAATGAGCATTTTCTTGATCCAGCACTGAGTTGACTCAGAGGGCTGAAGCTCTTGGGTTAGGGATCAACCCTAGTAGTAGAGGTTCCTCTTATTGTACTTGTATTCTCAGGTTATTTCATAGGTTACTTGTTGAATTGATTTTGGCATTGTTTCATTGCAAGTATTGGTGAATTTGATTAGTTTGCTTCCATTTGTGCATCGCTTTAGCTATAGCTTTAGAGAGATAAAGGAATACAAAAAATGTTGATAATAGGTGGATCTTGCCTCAGTCCTCCCTTTAGGGACCATGGTTTGAAGAAAAACTCCCATTCAGCCCCAAAAAGACAGAATCCTAATTTCTTATGAAATTTAGAGTTTTCTGCTAAACAAGCCATCATCTTTCAATTTTCAAGGATAGGTTGAAGTTGTTATTTCTGATATCTCCATCTTTTTTTTATATTTCATGGTGTCTCACAATAGGCTCCAAGCATTTCCATGCATGAACTAGGCAAATGAATGATGAAATTATGTTTTCTAATGTTGTTGGAAACCTTTCTTGTTTTCACATGATTCACGGGTAAATGCCAGTGATGTGTTTATTGCATGAGTTTCAATAGTGCAGGAAGAACTCATATCAGTAGCCCCAGCCTAATCTCACCCATCCATGATCACCAAAAGTCACTAAGTCCAAAAACCCAGTTATCATTTCGTAAGCACAACTTGCCATGCTTGTTGAGCAAATCCCACCATCATACAAACTTGAGTTTGAGTTCTGAGGAAGTCCTAGCCACTTCCTTGCCTTATTCCTCCCATCACTCACCTTCCCTAATACGTATACCATTTTCCAAATTACTCCTTATGATTTCAGCCTGTTTCTCTAGGAATAGAGGGGATCCTGTAGGTGAACTAGGATATGCTGTAGACATCCTATAGGATGACCTGTAGTGGCTTGTTTTGAGGCCAATTTGTGAGAGATGTATCACAAAAGATAGAAGAAGGCCCCTACTTGCCTCTCAAGCCATCCGACCCTTCACAATTATCTCTCTCCACACCTAACCCACCTTCCATACAATCAAGAAGAATTAGAACTCATGTTTTCACAAAAAGGACAAAAATAAAAAGGTTGTTATGTTCATTCATATGCACAACAATAAAGTGTTTGATTACATAAGATTGCTTGCTTAGGTTAGTTAGGGTTCCACGTGTGTTAGCATAGAATTCTTCTAAAGAAAGATATCTTAACAAATAGCTAGATGAGTGGTGTGTTTTAAGCATTTATTTTAGTCTTTCATTACTACAGTAAATAATATTTCAATTCTCTCAGTTAGGGTAAAATTCCCCTTTCTCCATTGGTAATCAAACTTCTTCTAAATCAATAGAAGGCTAGTTTGAGAAACCCTAGTGGTCTATCACCAGCTCAGCGATGACAAAGAGTGGACCCATTTCATCTATTTGTGTATACAATACTGTCACCTCCAAGTTTGTATGAACCCTGGGTTGATGAAGTAAAGTTGGTAGCCTCAGGAGTTGTAGCATTCTTGCTGCAATCCTGGTTCTCATTAGTTGTGTTTGGGTGCATCAAACTTTCCTTATGTGCTTCAGATTGTAAATTTTTAAAGGATTAATTAATTGGAATTTTCTTTTATAAGAGCCATCCATGACTATTAATCCATCCCCCCCAGTAGTGATCGAGATTTCCGTCAGACAAAACACATTTAGTGTGCACAAAGAACTTGATATTAATGTTGTTTTGGAAAACAAAAATTTGACTCTCTTAAACAACTTTGGTTTTACTCCAGGAGATTACTTATTTGATTCTCTCCAATTTATTTTGCATAATAGTGTGGGGATGGGTCCTGCATGTCTAAGTTTTGTCCAAATTTTGAGTCAATTTTGATGTAATGATGTAAGTCTCTGCATTTTGAGGAGAGGAGAGTGAATAACACAGGTTTTTAAGAGTCAAAGGGGATTTTAGGTAAGTCAAATCCCCTTATTTTGTAAAGGGATGGATTGTTTTTATTAAGTAATGAGATCCACCCATGGTTCGCAGACCATGGTAATGTAATGTAAAAACTATAAAAGGAAGTCATATAGGAGGCATTTGGAAATTCGGTTCAGTTCAGTACAATTATTCTTATGATAAGTTGATTTGAGTCTATAATTATGTATTTTGATGAAGGGGACGAATCCTACAATTAAGTGTGCAGAGACCTTGGTAAGTCCCAACTGAGTGCGCGAGCCCCTGTAGCTGTGTCTGCAGGGTCAAAAGAAGTGTATGCATTGAAGATATGAAGTAATAAAGTATATTTGAGAAATTATGCATCTTATTTATATATTTATATGTTTTCATATTTATGCTCAATTATGATTCAATTCTCTATAATATTTTTTCAATTGCATCGCGAAGTTCTTTATATACTCTTATATGATAACTTATGAATGATTAGAAAAACTGGATGAAGCTCGTAAACTTGTTTAAATAAAAATTTCTTAAGTCATAGATTCTGAAGATAAGGGTTCACGAAGGTGATCCAGGTGGCTCTAGAAAGACACAAAGGACAAAGATGGCTCAAAAATAAAAGTGTTTGGATTGTGCTTGAACCAGGACCAGATCAAAGATCTCGTCATCCTGATTGTGGTGGTGTCAACGGTTCGTCAAATCGAGCTCGTATGCGAAAGATGGAGCTCTTCAAAGTTTGACATGACAAGAGAAAGTGGGGCCCACAGTGTGCCACTTGGCATCCCAGTAAACAAGTAGGACCCACATGGCTGCCCATCAACCATTGACACTTGGCATTCTCTCATTTGCCTCCTAAACCTACATAAGAGACAAAATCATTTTTAAAATGGTTAATAAATAACCATATAACGAAATGTTTCAATATAGTTATTAGAATAACTATATAATACAACAAAACCATCAAACACATGGTTTGGGGATCAGCGGCAAAAAACCCCACCGAGCCCTTTTAAAACAAACCCGTATGTCACAAGGTAATCGCAAACCATCATTTAATGTCATATATATAAGGGATCGGCTGCCTACAACCTCTGCCAGCAACCCTCCACAACTGGTGCACCCAATATTATAATATTATATAATATATATATAACTGAACTCTGTATTAAGGGGCAGGCACGAGCCATCAGCGGTGGACCCAACACACACCCCGAATTCATATATATACATATATCACCTCGACCCATAATAGTCGCGTTGATGTCTATGCCGAAACATCCGTTAAAGCGCCGACTGAAAAAGCCGATCGTTGATTTTGATACATCTTCGATAACGATACCACTGAAACCCCTGATATCGCGCTGATTTAATCGGCGTCAATCCCTACTGACCACCGATTGTGATAAGCGTTTAAAGGCAGACCCGATAGGGTTTGTAGGGCTGATTTAAAATGTTTTGAAGTCCAGGTTTCAAGGGTTTTGGTCGGATTTATTAGTTTTTACTGTATTTTTGTTTTAAACAGAAAGAAGGCTATTTGTTACCCCAGCCGATGCTTCTAGCAAACGGCTTCTATTCTGAACAAAACAAACCTCGATTTTTAAGTGCGGATTTGATCCAAACGTGTTATAAAACACGATGGTGACAGAGAGCCGACGGGGAGCACGGGAAGGCTATGTAAAAATGGGCGAGGGTAGTATGACACGAAGCCCAAGAGGCTGCATGGAAAGGCTGCGAGGAAGAGGCCCGAGAGCCTGTGTGCCAGAGAGAGCTTGAAAGCCAGCACAACATTTGAACCCCATAAAGCCATAGAGCTAGATCAATCTAGAGCGCAGATAGCCATAAGAGTCACAACGCTTGAAATTCTGGCAGATCGTAGAGCTGCAGTGATAAGATAGAGTGTTATAGGGGCAGATCACCATAGAGCTGCAGAGCGAGAAGTCCAGAGCAGTTATTCTTCTGCGACCAATTCTTCTTTATGATTGATTCTTATTCGTGTGAGCGATTCATCTTTTGATCAATTCTTCTTGATTGATTCTTCTTTGTTTGATTCTTCTTGCAATCGATGTTGTGAAATCGATATTCAGCAAGCTTCAGCAGTTTTGATAGCTATGTTTCAGATGTCCACTTTCTTGTGCGAGCAACCATCTTCACACGATCATTGCCTTGAGAGCAATGGTCTGAGCAGCTTCAGCAGTGAGACATCCACTTCTTTAGATGGCCCTTGGTTGTGAGGTATATGATGTGTTCATGTACTTCTTATTTTTGCATTATGTTGCACAAATCCATGATTGATGTCGATGCAGGATCTTGTTTATTACATGTTGTCATGATTCCTTGCTTGATTTGATGCGAAATCTTTTATGTGATGTACTTGTTTTCATAACTCATCATGTTTTGTTTTGAGATCCCTTGTTGTATGTTGCTGGGATACTCTTGTTTTCGTCATGCATGTGTTTTGCTTTGACATCCCTTTTGTGCCATGTTGGCAGGATGTGCAACATGCATGTTTTTGTATCATACTGGTAGGAGTCTTTTGAATGAGAGTTCTAGTTGTGGAATATCTCTTAGAGCCACTCCTACGTGAGGGAATTTTCCTTGTATGATCGAGACATCATCTCTTGTGTACATCACCATTATTGACAACACTTAATGCAGTTGCCTACACCATCTTGACACCAGGGCCCAGAGATGTAGTCCCTCCTAGACGAACTCCGTTATCAACGGCGTATGTTTTCATGTGTTGATGATTGTTATGTTCTTCTTCTTTTGCACATATAGATGTATTCATTAGTGTTCTTTTAAAATTGCAATTTTAACACATCACGAAAGTAAAAGGTCTCGGAAGGGTCCTTCTTCACACTCGAACCTGGATCAAGTGGTATCAGAGTGGTCTTTTCGTGTATGTGAATTGTAGTGTGAACAATGGAACATGCAATGCTAGAGGATGAAAGAGGAATGTACAAGACCATGTTCAACATTTCCAAGAAAGTGGAAATTGTGTATGAAACTCTATAGAAAGAGGCAGAGGAAAGGGAGCAATTACAACTTCAGTTGAAAGCCACAGAAGAGGGCATGAAAGAACTGAAGAAAAACAAACATGATCTTCAAACAGAGAATGATGACTTGAAGATGCATCTACATGAAGAGAAAGAGGAGAATCAGAGTTTGCTATGACAGCTGCAAGAAAAGGACGAGGCCTTGGAAAAGCTACAGCGAGACCCATGTGAGGTAAAAAGTAGTTCTCCATCTTCATGTATGTTTCCTATTGATGATTTCGCTATGTTTGAAAATCATACCACATGAATTGGTTCCAAACTGTTGAGGAGAATGGGATATGAAGGAAAAGGCTTGGGAATTAATGGCCAAGGCATTGTCAATCCCATCCAAGTAGAGTAATTACTGTGTCGAGCGGGACTTAGGTATGTCAGGAAAGAAGTTGGGGAAGGCACTGAGATAGGTAGCGAACCACCAACAATGAATGATGACTAGCCCTCATCAGTTCTTCTCAAATTGAAAGAGAAGGTAAAAGATGATGATTTCCTTTCAGTGTTATCTTCTCATAGTATGATGTCCATTGGAGATTTGGAGATCTCGATTACAAGGAGAAACATGAGGCTCCTTGCAAAGACAAGGCACGAGGAGAAAGAAGAACTTGGCGCTAATAACCAAGGCATTACTCAACCTTTGAAGGTTGTGCATGAACATCGATTTGCAGGCTCGAGATACACTAAAGGAGAGTGCTCAAAGGTGTTAGATTTGTCTGAGACTTCTTCAAGGAAAGAGAATGATGGAAAACATCCCCATAGTCCCATGGCAGTTCCCATTGCAGGACGAGATCTGAGGCAAGCTCTCATCGCCATATTGACATCAGAGACAACAAATGAAGGTATAGCCATTTTCGATCTTCGAATGTTCATTTCGATTATGATCATATTGTTAGTAAAGAATGAAGGTCAAGGCATCAAAAAACATGCACATTTTGTGGTTTACCTAACCATACCTTTTCTAAGTGTTTGAAAAGGATGGCAACACTCGTGAGGCGTGAAAGACCCTCTCAACAACATGAAAAGAAACAGGTTAAGCAGGTATGGAGGAAGAAAGCCTACTATGGTCATTGTGACAGAAATGGCCATCAAAAATCCACTTGCTGGAAGCTCCATCCAGAGCGGCACCTTAAAGACAAAGCATTGGAGCGTGAACCAGGAAGAGCAGTTGTTCGACAAGAAAAACCACCTCAAGGAGGTGACCCATTCACATTGATCAGTGAGAAATGGTTTCTAGACATTTTGTCGTTTCATGGTCATTCTTTTGTAAATCATTTGTTGCATTTTAAAGTGTAAAAGTGATGATGTGTTTTACATCACTTGGTTAACAACAATGATGTATGGTCATGTTTTGAGTCATATTTTGAGTTGCATGTTAAAACTCTAAAAGTGATGTTATGTTTCCATCACTTGTCAAAACAATGGTGTCTGGCCTTATGAATGTAAATCATGTGTTGCAGTGATGATGTGTTTTCCATAACTTTTTGAAGCAACCATGATAGGTTGGCCTTGTTGTCATAACTGGGGTATTAATGTCCATCTTGTTGTAAACCTGACCATTGAGTATGTATCATAAACTCGTGGCAAGTGTGGGACGTTTGGATATTTAGTTGGTCATGTCATTCAAAGCGTGTAATTTTCAAACAGTGTACTATAGCTTGCAGAAGTGGCAAGTGTCGACTCGTCGCTTAAGGCTTCGAAGAACAAAAGTGAAGGAGATGGAAGTGAGACCTTTTTAGGGCACTTGTGATGCAAACAGGGTACAAAGAAAGTGCAGATTATTTTTCATGCTTTTGGAGGACCAAAATCTCCTCAGTGGGGAGGATTGATCTAGGTGGCTCTAGAAAGACACATAGGACAAATATGGCTCAAAAATCAAAGTGTTTGGATTGTGCTGAAACTAGGGCTAGATCGAAGAAATCGTCATCCTAATTATGGTGGTGTGAACGGTTCGTCAAACCAAGCTCATATGTGAAAGGTAGAGCTCTTCAAAGTTTGACATGACAGGAGAAAGTGGGGCCCACAGTGTGCCACATGGCATCCCAGTAAGCAAGTGGGACCCACATGGCAGCCCATCAGCCATTGACACTTGGCATTCTCTCATTTGTCTCCTAAACTTGCATAAGAGACAAAATCATTTTTAAAATGGTTAATAAATAACCAAATAACGAAATGCTTCAATATAGTTATTAAAATAACTATATAATACAACAAAACCATCAAACACATGGTTTGGGGATCAGTAGCAACAAACATTGTCGAACCCTTTTAAAACAACCTATATCTCAATATTCACAACCTATTATATGTATATATATATTTATTATATATATATTATTTTATTATATATAAATATATAATATTTCGACAGGGTTGTGGGCCGCCGATCTCATTACGTATATATATATGTATACATATATATAGATAATGGGATCGGCAGCCACAACCTCCGTCGAACCCTCCACAACTGTCACACCCATATATATATACACAATATAACTGAACTTTGTATTAAGGGGCAGGTGCGAGCCATCGACAGTGGACTCGGCCCACACCCCGAAGCCATATATATACATATATCACCCGACCCATAATATTCGCATTGATGTCTACACTGAAACATCCGTTAAAGTGTCGACCGCAAATGCCGATCGCTGATTTTGATACATCACTGATAACGATATCCACGGAACCCATAATATCACGCTGATTTAATCGACGCTGATCCCTACTGATTGCCGATTGCGATAAGCATCTAAAGGTGGACCCGATAGGGTTTGTAGGGATGATTTAAAATGTTTCGAAGTCCTGCTTTCAAGGATTTTGGTCGGATTTATCAGTTTTTAGTGTATTTCTGTTTTAAACATAAAGAAGGCTATTTTTTACACCAGCCGATGCTTCTAAGCAAATGACTTCTATTCAGAACAAAACTAACCTCCAATTTTTAAGCGCGGCTTTGATCCAAATGTGTTATAACACACGATGGTGACAGATAGCTGAGGGGGAGCATGGGAAGGTTGTGTAATATTGGGCGAGGGTAGTATTGTAGGAATTTACAGGGTAAGTTCCTCAAACAGAACACCAGAAGGACACCGCTCACAAATAGATCACATATCAATACACCAGTATTTTGACGTGGTTAAAACCCTCAGAGAGGGAAACAGTCCACGGCCTGTGCCAACGTGGCTACTACAGGCAATTTATTAATAAAAGAAATGAAAATTTACATAAGCTTCTCTCATGCACGGTTAACCTACAAATGACCCTCCATGCGCTTTAAATAGAATTCATGGACCAATCGGGTGTCAAGCCACGGATCAAGTGTCAGTAATACCGAGGAGAGAATGAACCGTCGGATCACTACATATCGTGACCGTCGGATTATAGTTACAAAATGTACAACGGTAAAGAAACACACTTTACCTAACTCTATACCTAACTCTATACTAGACCAAGTTGAACTTAACTATCCCTATGTGTCGGAATATCCTAACATCCCCCCTTAAGAACAACTTGGGATAGGATTGAAGGATTTACAAATATGACACAATAGGAGAAGGAAGGAGGCACTAGAGCCTATCCCCCCTTAGTGACAACTTCCTGAACTCCAAGCATATATCGAAGTTTAGTGGACTTCGCCTCTGTGAGAGCCTTTGTTAAGATGTCTGCAACCTGATCATCTGTTGAACAATATTGCACTTCAAGAACATGGTCATGAATGAGCTTTCTGATGAAGTGCATGTGAAGTTCAATGTGTTTGCTTCGCTGATGCTGAACTGGATCTTTGCAAAGCTGAATGGCACTTTGATTATCACACCAAAGTGTAGTCGGATGCTGCTGCTCAAAGCCAAATTCTGATAGGATCCGACGAAGCCACAAGGCTTCCTTACTAGCTTCCACGGCACCACGATACTCTGCTTCTGCTGACGAAAGAGAAATGGCAGCCTGTTTCTTACAAGCCCATGTAATAGGTCCTGAACCAAGAGTGAAGACATAACCGGCAGTAGACTTCCGATCATCAGGGTCCCTAGCCCAATCAGAATCAGTGAAACCAACTAATAGAGGAGTTGCTTTGGCACTGTAATGAATCCCGAACTGTATTGTACCTCGAACATAACGAAGTATTCTTTTAGCTGCTTTCCAATGACTTTCACGGGGGTTTTGCAAAAAACGAGCAACAAAGCCAACAGCAAAGGAAAGGTCAGGACGAGTATGGGTTAAATACAAGAGTTTTCCTACAAGTTGACGGTATAAGGTAGCATCAACTTCAGGAGAAGTGCAAGAGACTGAAAGTTTGACTCCAGACTGAAAGGGAGAAGGAGCTGGCTTACAATTTTCCATGTGAAAATGACGAAGAATATCACAAGCATACTTGGACTGGGAAAGGGAAATACCCTCCTTGGATTGCAAGACTTGAAGACCGAGAAAATAGTGTAAGTGTCCTAAGTCTGTCATTTCAAATTTCTTTTTAAGGCTGGACTTCACATTGTTTATAAGGATGGGATCACTACCAGTAAGAATAAGATCATCAACATAAAGAACAAGGATGATAAGAGAGTTTCCCACTGTCTTGGTGTAGACAGTATTGTCAGAATGACACCTAGAAAAGCCAGATTCTAAAAGAAAGTTATCCATTTTGGCATACCAAGCCCGAGGAGCTTGCTTGAGACCATAAAGAGATTTCTTAAGTCGACAAACAAGGCTGGAGTCTGTTTGGATGAAGCCAATGGGTTGTTCCATATAGATTTCTTCATGCAAGTCCCCATGCAAGAAGGCAGATTTAACATCCATCTGATGGACTTCCCATTTTAAAGAGGCAGCAAGGGAAAGAACAAGGTGGATAGAGTTCATTTTGGCAACAGGGGAGAGGGTTTCAGTGTAGTCAATGCCTTCAACCTGTGAAAAACCCTTAGCAA
>APFE031368472.1:0-53729 GCA_000404065.3 Pinus taeda
GAAATATTTGGAGCATTGTAGCAGGTAGTAGCCTGCGTACTAGTAAATGGATCGGTTAGTACAAGAGCAAAGGGGCTTGTAGCTCCCGTACTGGTATAAGGCTGCACTAGTACAAAATATTGTAAAAGGATTTTCTTATTAAGAAGAAGATTGAGATGACTTGCAGCAGGTGGTTTTCTCCCGCATTGGGTTTCCACCTTATATCATCGTGTTCATGTGTGTGCCTTATGTGTGATGATCTATTCTATGTTACTGCATCTGTTAACTCATAATATGGTTGATAATGTTCTAATGCACTCATTGAAGATCAATTAACTTAATCATAAGAGGTTTTGGAAGTAGCATATATGAATCTGATTATGGAAATGAAAAGGTTTTATTAATGTGATAATACTGATTCACCCCCCCTCTCAGTATTATTTCCAACATCTGCATCCCTGTTTTCCTTCCATTCTTGCTATCATATTAAAGTCACCTCCAGATATCCATAGCGGGTGCAACCTGTATGAGTTAAGCTTTGATAAGGTATCCAGGATTTCAGCTTTGTGTATGGTTTCCCAGGGGAAATACACATTAGTAATGTGGTCGTGGATATTAGTGCCAATTATGTGAAATATTGCTTGGATGAAGTTCTTATTTTCATGTATACTGTCAAGTTGAATTACTCGTGCATCCCAGAGAACTACCAGTCCTCCCGCCGCCCCTTAAGCATCAACAGTTGTTACCAGCCCTGCTCGCCAAGCTTTAGCTGCTATTTTTTCCAAAACTGTTGAGTTACATTTTGTTTCTTGCAGAAAGAGTATATTTGGCTTTTCCTGCATGAGCATGTTTTTTAGAAGCCTGCCTTTCCTTGGGCTATTGAGCCCCCTAATGTTCCATGATATCAACTTCATTGAGAAGGGTTGGGATTGATATTGAAGTACTTGTTCATCTTGGCATATCTGCCTGACTCAACTAACACTTCGACTATCTTGATAGTTCTTTCGAGGGTGGTTTTTCTTCCTCGCTTTTTGCTATCTTTGGTGATGAAATTTCCATCCCATTGACTACCAATCTGTACTCCTAGAAAGTATTTATTTCGTGCACGATTGAGGACCTCCACCAGGTTGTCCACTTGCCGATCTGGGATTTTGTCAAAGTTTCTTGTTTTGCATGCTCGCTCTAGTCCTAGAATGTCCAGTTCACCAATATCTATATTCTAAGGGTCTTCCTCCATGAGTTGGTGTTCTGGATAGTCTTCAGGTGTTTCCTCCACTACCTTTGTACTGGGTTCTGGATTGTCAACTTCCACTCCTTGGAAGCTCCAGGCCGGGAGCTTGGATTGGGTATGATGGGTCGATTTGCTGGATAAGTTTCCCCTTGACTGCAGTGAAACCCCATCTTGCTTCTCTTTGTTGGTTTCCTTGTCATTTAGAGGTATGTTATCAGGATCTTGCACATCATCACTGGTCAGAGCAGCAAAGCTATTGCTCGTTGAGGGTTTTGACAAGTTAACTGGGTTGGTCCTAGTATTGGCTGTCGATTTCTTATGACCTCTTCTGCGATTTACCACTTTGGTAAATCCGTCGGAAGTAGGATTGTCTGAGTCCATTTGAGGAGGGGGCTTCCTGTTCAGAGGACAATCTCTATAGAGGTGACCCAGATCGTGGCATTTCCTGCATCTAAACGGTACATGCTCATAATCTATCAGTTGTATCCATTCAATATCATCATGGAAGATACTTACCGTATCTTGTAGGGCTTGCGTGAGGTCCATGTAGACACATATCTGGGCGTATGATGTGTATCTGCATAATTTTGTTTCCTCTGCTACCTTGATGAATTCGCCTATTGCATGTCTGATCCCTTGGAGGGAATCCTCATGATATCCAGACAGGAGCACAACTAAGATCTTCCTTATTTGGATTGAAGCGTTCAACCCACCCTTTGAGGTATAGACCTGTAGAATTAAAGAAGTACGGGCCCCCATCCAGAACCTTGTTGCGATCTTCCAAGCAGTTAAACACAGCCGTAAAAAACCCTTTTGGCCCTAGTTGCAGAGTAATGTGACCCTTTGGGTTCCATTTGGAATTTATCTAGCCCCTTAGCGCTTTCTCAGTTGGCCATAGTCCAATAAACTTGCCAATCAACGCGTGATCTCTCATGAACTGTATTCTGGCATTGATTCGGTGACTAGGAAATTCCACTTTTGGCCTGTGAGTAGCCACTGGCCTACATGTGGATGAGCTTGCTTTGGGTTTTCCCTTCTGAGCTTGTTCACTGTTCTGATGCTTGCTATTGTCCGTATTGTCCTCATTCTGCCTTTCTTCTTTGTCTTCATCCCCAACCTGCTACTTTTGGCTGTCATCTTTTGGGGGAGGCGCATCACCCTCCCCCTGAGCGGGCTGCATGGTTCCTTCAATCTATTGCAAGAGACCAAGACCATAGATCCACCTAGTTTCTGTCAAGGCTGAGCTCTGTCAGGGGAGCCTGCCGTAGCAGGGCTTGCCGAAACCCTAGTTCATTCTGAAGCCTCCTCCTCCCATAACCCCAGTCAGCTAAGAAAAAAACTTGATGATCATCTTCGTGGCAAATATATTTATTAGAGAAAAAATTAATGTAAATTACCACACAATTTTACCGTGACTATCAAGCAACAACAAGGAACATTTCGTTTAATAGGGTTCTCCATTTTCCTATCTGAAGTTATTCTCATAACTCTTGAGATGCCGATTTCCTTTCATTGCATGTTTTGACGCGGAGATGTAACTAAAGTTGGCTGCAATTGGGATATGATTGGAAGAATGATTAACGAATGAAATGCATGCTCCTTCACTTCCTCCTGATCAATTAGCTATAGTAAAGGCACCACCTTCAATTTTGTGGCGCTGTAGAACATGTAATCCAACGATCCCTAAAAATTCCCCCGACGATTTCTGACGAATGTAGTGAAATGTGGCTTTCATGTTTGACCATCAATTTTCTTCAACATGTCTTCTACGGGAACATTACATTAGGGATAGGAAAGATAAGCATTTTCTTAAGATATTGAATGAGGAAATTGTAGCTTAATAGATGCTCATAATCCAAAATTTCCTATAATTAAACAATAATGTTATTATAAAATAATTGTAATGCTTTAGATGTTTAAGTTGTTTCTTATTAAATTCATTCTAAAATAATTTTAATTATTTAGATGTTTATAAGTTGTTTTTTATTAAATTATAACTTAATTGAGTTAATCCAACTACTTACAAAAAAATTAAGAAATAATTTTTTAATATGATCTAAAATCAAATTAATCTTTGTTAAGTTTTAAACATGGTAAAAAAAATTAAAATCATATTAACCATTAATATAATTTTAAACCAAAAAAAAGGATACAATCATGAAATAAATGATTCTATTAACTTAAATGTCAAGGAGGGAAAGACTCTCAAAAGCACTCAGTGCTAATATAGCTACTTCCGAGAAAAACAACATATAAATTCCTAAGGTGACTTGAAACATTGTTTTACTGTTTTCATTTACATTTTTATTTTATTTTCTAAATTTCATTAATTATAATTTTAAAAACATCAAAATGATTGGAATAATAAAATTAAAAATATACCAAAATATCTCTAAATTAACTCATTTCTTTAAAACTGCAATCACCAAAACTATTGGATAATCACATCAATTAAAAACCAAAAGAGGATAATCACACTATGAGAATAACACGTTTTTAAACAATCACATCAATTAAAAATCTAAATTAAGGGATGATTGCTTCTCATGTCAGCTTTTTCATCTATTACAACACATTTTTACAGCCACTAAAAACCAATAGCTAGGAACATTTCATTTAATAAGGTTCGTCAGTTTTCTATCGGTATCGGTGGCTTTGGCCATAACTCTTCAGTTGCATATTTCCTTATGCTATTAGTTTCGATGTGGCGATATATTTAATGTCGGCTGCAATGGGGATATGATTGGAAGAATCATTAACCGAAGGAAGTGCACGGTCCTTCACCTCCTCCTCGTCAATTAACTCCACCTCCTCGTCAATTAACTCCAGTAACAACACCAACTTCAACTTCGTGGCACGGTAGAAAATGTAATCTAACGCTCCGTGAAATTTCCCTCGGCTATTCTCAATGAAGACAGTTTAACGCGGCTCCCCTGTTGGACGATTAATTTTCTTCAACGCTTCTTGTAGGGGAAGATTGCATTGGGAATGCTTAAAATAAGCACTTGCTAAAGGTATTCTATGATGAAACATGAGTTTAATGGATGGCTCATAATCCAAAATTTCTTCATGTAAGGGATCAACATAGCCTTTGGTGAGAAGTGAGAGGGGAGCGCTTCCGGGCAAAGAATTGAAGTCCCCACATAGTACAACAGGAATATCGTGGACAAACTTCTCCAAATCTTTGAGCAAGTAGTAGACCTGCCATAGCTTTACATCGCTGTTTTTAGGATTTGCATGGATGTGGGTATTGGTTATGCACAGACGTTCACTAGTTCTTTTGAAGGAAAGGATGACATTCAGGGCAATCTTGTCTTTATATCTCGAATTAATCGAAGACAAAGTTATCAAAAGTCAAATTTATTCAGTTTATAAAACGTTGCACAACCATCAACAGTTGGAATGTTGCCTTCTCTCTGCTTTCGCTTCAACATCCCTTCATATCGTAATTTGGCCAATTCTGGATGGAAAAAATCAGAGAAATGGTTCTGTTGGACTTCTTGGAGGCAAATGATGTCAGCATCACACTAATATTTCTTTCAACAAGTTTTCTTTGCGATTTTTCCAACTGAGCGTGAACGAAGGACAGTTGGGGAACTGCTCTGAAGTAGCATACACGTCTGCCAGAATGTTGTATGTCACAACTTTGAATGATGGATCCCTCAAACTTCTATCATACCTGTCGTTGTAAACTTGAATCATTCGCCTAGGAACGGTGTGGGGAAACGGAATAACTGGCTCAGTAACAAAAAACCCCTTTCCTTCGATTTCTAGAAGTAGTACCTTGCCTACGTCCTGGGTGTTGGGTTTATAAGACTCTGAGGCAGACAACAACATATGAGTGTTGTTTGGAGAAATGCATTCATCAACACTATGGACGCAATACCATATCTGCCTCCTTAAATCCTCATCATCATCGCTGAAATGACCGTCTACCACGTCTGTTACACTCAGCGTTATATCAACAATAGGTTCTATGGAAACCATTTTCAATTCCATTTTTGTCGGTAACTGTAATTCCCCTTCGATAACAGCTTCTCCTCCTACGTTGTACCAGCTTTCTCCTCCTATGTTGTACCAGCTTAACCGTTGTTACGCCTTTCAAACAAGTTTTCTTAGCCTTACGAGTTTGACTTCTTATGAACTCAACTTTTTGATAAGCCGTACCAGTCAACTTTTTTTTTTGTTAAGATAACGCACTTTATATGCTCTGCTCTATAACCGGAAGCGATGGATCCGTGCTTTTACCGGCTCCTCAACGAACATAAGATTTTTGAACAAAAAAAATTGTATCTGACTAAAATTATATTTGGTTTATTATTCAGAAAAAATTAGTTTATATATATATAAATTAAATAACTAATAAGTACATTCACACGGTTTATCTAATGTAAAATTATAACTAGTTTATCATTCAAACAAAAAAAATAGTTTATATATATAAATTAAATAACTAATAAGTACATTCACACAGGTTATCTAGCATCAGTTATCTAATGTAAAACTATAATTAGTTTATTATGGAAAACAAAAAATAGTTTATATATAAATTAAATAACTAATGTATATTGAATAGGACAATATTTTTTTCATCTTATATTTCAAATTGTACATAAAGAAATGATAAAAAATAACTTTATCTTTTATATATAGATATATATATTTATCAATTAATTAAATTAAAGAAAAAAAGCACATGTAACAAGATTTTTAACCATATAACTTATATTATATGACAATTGTTCATATCCTCTAGTGACCCAATGGCATCTTGTAGTAGTCAATTAATTACATTGGAACACTTCTATATTTGCATCCAAATCATGTTTATCATTGATTATCACAATATAGTGCATACCATACCCTAAAGATCGAATTTACAAGTTTGGAGATCCTTTAGAATCTTTAACCTAGTACTTGTAGCAAAACAATTTCAGTTTTTGTAAATTAAGGTTTATATTTCGAATGATCTCTTCTTTCAATTTCAAGTTGGTTTACACAACAAACTTTATTTTGTTCAAGCTTATGGAAATGATTTTGTTTACTTTCATGCGATTAAACTAGCTTTATTTTTTTCTTTTCCTTTCCTACCATTGGAATAGGGTTATTTGTTCTTCTTTACCTTTCTTTGAATAAAGTACATATGCTTTCTATTATTTTCTGTAAATAAAGTAGGTTTATTGTTTGCCATTTATTTTTCTACGAAATTAAAGTATGTTTATTTGTTTTTTTCTAAAGTTTCTAAGTATATAAAGTGAGGTCATTGTACAACATAGTTTCACTTTCATTTTTTTTACACAATCCTTGGGGTTTGTTTATTTATTTTTATTTCATTTTTTTAGAATAAGATGTAAATTATTTCAACATTTTCTGTGTAATTTTTTCTAATTATTCGTACCACATAATAGTTCCCCATCTTAAAATGTAAAGAAATTAAGTACTTTAATAAAATACTTTTTGTGTCTCCTATAAAAACTCCATCATATTGATTTATAAATCATACATTACTTAGTACATAGCCTTACCTTTTATTTGGTTTGGCATTGATATATGACAGTGATCATTGAGATTTAGTACTACAGGTCACTGTCTGATTACATTTTCTGCAACAAAAGGTTCAGTTCTATAATGGAAATGAGTATCATATATCATCTGGGAACTGTCGTGGGAGATGAGAAAAAAAAAAACTAAAAATGAAAAATAGATTTCTACAAAGGAAGATTTAGATGACCAGTCCTCAATTGAGTAGGTAGCTCTCACTATGCATACAACTGACCATCCTAACTTTGAGGATGTGGGTTCTTAGAATTATTTCTTGCATTCTACACTCATTTCTAAATCAGTTCTTTGGGTACAAAAGGGAACCCCTCTCGATTAGTTTAATCGTTGTTGTTCAATCATTACTCAGATTACAGTCCTCCCTCTTGGCCAACTAATGTCAGTAACCATAAGGAACAAAAAGCTCTTTGTAGGCAACAAATGGGAGTTCTCACTGAATCCATGGCCATTCACTACAAGCGCATGTTCTCATCACAATATTTACGAATGCAGGGGCAAAAGGTGTATATGAAATTTCCATGGTCAATGTTGTCATAATTTTCTACAAGAAGAACTTGATATTTTTCGTTTCTTCACTCATCGTCATAACAACCAAGGTTAGGTTTTGACCATTTTTGCTCAAATTTTCTTATGAGGTTTGTTAAATTCCCTCATGCCTGCTGTCTGCAATATTTCTTACCATTTTAGATATGCAGATGTTCGAGTATGGATGAGCACAGGTCTTCCGAGAATATCTAGTGGAACCTACTACCATGTAGTGGCATGCAAACCTTATTTAGGTTTCTTTGTTTAGGCCAGGAATCTCATTTCATATGATTAGATAAAATGATTTTCTTTTACATGAGGGGTTTCTGAGATGTTTGATGAATTTTGTGTGATTCCTTATAAGCCTTATTCTATTTCAATTGATCTGATTGCAAATCTCTTCATGAGAATGAGGAGGGGCCCAAAGGAGGCCTTACACGAAACCAATTTTTCATGATATCCCTTTCATGTTGTTTTTCCTATTATGTAATCCCTCGTTATCTGTTTCCCATGGTGAAATCCCAATCATGGATCTGTTGGGCCTCTCCAAATTCTGTCCTTGCACAGCAATTGGGTTCAGGACTATAGAGCCTTGGCATCAGTAGCCTAGGGATAGATTGGTCCACCATTTCTTTTATCTCGGAAGCCCTCTTGCTACTCGTTGGTTTTCAATAGCCAACAAGGTTGTCAGATTTGTGCTTGTAATGTACGTGATAATGCCATTAACATACTGGCTAAACGTGTATCATGCAAAAACATTCCCAATCTTTTCCATTCAACTGCACTGACCAACGTTACAATGACTCTAGAATCGTTGCTTCTTTTGTTATTTCAAGAATTTATTTGTTCTTTTTGCAAATTTATTGATTTATAAAGCTTTTAGGTGTCGTATTCCTATATGATTTTTCTATTGTACATAAATTTATTAAAATTTATTTATATTACATAGGTTAAACTTAATCAAGCACTATGAAAGAACTCGATAAGCTTATTGCTATGGAAGCAAAATGCTTCGGTCGTGGAAAGGAATATAACAAAGGTGATCTGTGAGGTCATTTGTGTGAGTGGGAGTGACTAAAGTTTATTTTGGACAAGTATATGAAAATTATTAGTTAGTAGAGGTTACTTTAACATGCTACCAAGGAAAATATATATCTATATTTTTTTGCCATGTTTAGTGACAAACATGCATACTCTGTTTTAAGTTAATGTAAGATAACATGATTATGCCACCAAATGCCAAGTGTTTGACATTTTTTCCTGACTGAGATTTCTAAATATTCCACAGATATTTCAAAATCTACAAATACATATATGCACTTAAGTCAATGCAGATATTGAAACTACATATACTCAATGAGGTTGTGCTAAATACTGGATGAGGTTTAGTCCCGGTGTTTCAATGGCGAGGTGGAGAGTTTGGTCCCCATAGCTTTGTGGGCCTAATCCTGGCTTCAATTTTGGTTTTTTCTGTTGAAAAATAAAAAGAATATTTTGGAAATTTGATAGACAGGAGCATTTTAGAAATCTGAAAGTCCTCATAGCTTTGGTGGCCTAATCTTAGTTTCAATTTTGTTTTTTTTCTGTTGAAAAACAAAAAGAATATTTTTGAAATTTGATAGACATGAGCATTTTAGAAATCTGAAAGCAAGAGTAAAGCTAAAATGCTTCAATCATCAACGCAAAATTTTGAGAATATTCAAATAGGAAAAAACTGCTTCAATCTTGTCTATCAAATTTCCCGAATATTTTAAAAGTTAAAGTTAAAATTATTTCAATAAAGTTAAAATTATTTCAATATTTGAATCAAATTTCTAAAATATTCCAAAATCTCATGTTTATTATATTTCGAAAATATTTCAATTCTATGATAGAAATAGCAACTCAACTGAGTATTCAAACTTACCATCCCCAATAATACCAATCCAAAAATGCAATATCAAAACAATCTTCGGCTTCTCAATAATGAAACAATGGGGGAGGAGATTTGGCCGGATCACTAAAATACTAAAATGGGCTCATTTCAAAACGGGCTTGTGTACGCAATTGAACATCAAGTGCAAGTCTGGAACCATTTTGGGGTAGAACTTGAGTAGCTTTGCAATTGCCCAAAATGTAAATAGATCTCTTCTCTGAAAATACTTTCAATACGATTCCACATACATCCTGCTATTAACAATCGTTAGCCTGAAATTTGCAGATTTCTTTGTAGCTTTCACCCTGACCAACGCAATTCCATTCTTGGCCAAAGGCTTCATATCCCAATGAATCCGCTTGAAACAAAAGTGGTAGGATGTGGCTTCATGATCATAACTTTAGTTCCTCAGACCTTGAAGCCACAATGGCGAACACATGGCGCTGGACGAACAACCTGGCAGGAAACGTGACAAATTTGTTATCTACTCCGCCCTTCCGAAAACCATAGTAAAAAAAGAAAATATAAAAGGAGCGAATCGAACATTAACTTTTCCCTCATGAAGTATCATACAAAAGCGATTTTCTGTGACCAAAACTGTAAAAAACAACAAAACATTGAGTTAGAGACTCGTATCTGCGAACGATAGACATAAAATTGAAGTGGTTAAATTGGAATACCAAAGGAATTTGTGGTGTGTTAATACATCTGTATAAGATATTGCAAGCCTAACATTGAAATTTCAGACGTTCATGACGCAATTCCTGATTGTTCACTTTTTTCTGGAATGCCCTTTTACTAAGGCCATTTGGCAGTACGTAGTGGTTTCGCTAAATACGAGGATAGATAGGGAATGGTCCTCCATCCTGGAATTCTTATTATATTGGTTAACTAATCATAGACCTTATTTTGGGCTCCCCTTTATGTTCTTTAGGGGATCTGGTATTTCAGAAACTATTTTCTCTTTTAGAAATGGATCTTCAATTGCTATTCTACCACTGTCAAAATTGTTGGCATTTTTTTTCAAATTGGTATTTGGAGCACTTGGTGTTTTCCACTTATTGTTCACTTTGATGATTTCAAGGAATATTTTCCTTTTGAATTCTTTTATGGAACATCAATTTATGGTTATTGTGGATGCTCAGCACTTATTAAACTATGCCCAAATAATAAATTCCACTTCAATTGGAATGGATGTGGGAATGGAGGTGGTGGTACACATTGCTAAGCACAATGGTGTTGTGGGCATTATACTAGAGTGCTCACTGTTAATTTAATTAGGGATTGTTGGAAACTTTAAGATTGTCATTGGCAGGGGAACCCTCTTAGCATTCATTTGTTGGAAACTCTAAGATTGTCATTAACTAGTGGAAGGGGAACTCTCTTAACATCCATTTGCTTCACCACTAGATGACAAAGATAGCTTCCCTCCGCTCCTACAATGACATTTCTTTCCTCCATGTGTACAACGAAAAAAACATGGATATGGATGCTTTGTCCAAAAGCAGGATCCCTCTTTCCTACCATAATGTTTTTTGAATTTTTTACTAACATTCTATATATAATTCAGGCTCTTTTAAGCTCTAAAATCCATGTTGGACATTCTCTCACTTGTTTTGTGATCAAGGATAGATGTTCTATATGAGTGACCATAAGGGCTAGGCCATGTTTCTTTACCTCTATGCACCTATGCTGCCCTATCTGTTCTACTCTATTTCTTTGTTCTCTAGGTTAACATAATTTTGACTCCCTTTCTCAAGGAAACAATAGTTTGCAATAGAATTATGTAACTTCTTGTTTACAATGATGAAATTTTAGTTTTGGAATTATAATTATTTGAAATAAATTTTTAGGCTAATACAAATATATACGATTCATTTATGATTATTTGAATTTTGAATCCCAAATTTCACTATTTTAGTTTTATTATAAATTTAAATTTAATTTCATCAAAATTTGAAAAACTTAAAGTAATATAAATAGATTTTAAAAAGCATAGAGTTTGAGAAAGTATTGAAGTCCATCTTTACAAATCTCATGAAATTTTTCAAAAAGGTGTTTCTCTTTCAATTCGTTCAACAATTTTGAAGGAAACTTTATTTTTACGTGGAGTTCTTTGAAAGGAAAATTAGAACCAAGGAGCATGAGATAACTAATTAGCATCTTTTTTGAAAGATGTTCTATGCTAAAACTTTCTTAGTTAAAAGTGAAATTGTGAATATTTTTATTTGAATTTCCAAAGAAACTTTAGTCCCTTCTTTGTGGGTTGTTGATATCATCAATTGGAAATGATTTGTTATCATAGTCTAGGCTCATCTACCCTTCTAAGATTCAATAACTAAATGGTTCCATATTAATTATTCAAATTTGGTATACTTATGGAAGATTATGGCAATTTGAGATTTTCAACATCCTTGAGTTCAAAATATTCATATTTTGGCTTCAACTTGATATTCTTATAATTTATCCAAAATCATTGGAGGCGAGTCACTATGATCTGATCCACAACAGGTCAATATGATCTAATCCACAACATACTGATAAAAAAACATAATGATATAAATGTTTGCTAGAGTTGGAATCAAGGAAGCAATGTAAATGTGATCTAAATGACACTGAACAAAACTATATCAATTGCAAGAAATCTTGAATCCAAATAAATTTGGCATATACAAATAGGATGTGGATAAATTCCCACCATTCAAGTAGGAAAATACTTCAAACACAAGAGTTTCAAGTGAAAATACATATCGATGCCTAACCAAAAGACCAAATCATGGTCTTAGCTACCTCTAAAATCCGTTCTTTGGAAACCACACTAAATAACCAAAAAGAGATAACCTTATATTATGGATACTCCTGTCATGTCAACTATGTAATTCCTGAGACCTCCTTCTTTAACTAAGATCCAAAATTCTATTTACACCCTTTGGCAACATCTGGTGATACTTTCACTGTCATCATGAAAGAGTAATAATTTAATGCTACTCTTTCCAAGCTACTATCTTAGGACACTCCTTTGGCAACATCTGGTGACACTTTCACTATGATCATGGAGGAGATCATGGAAGAGTAACAGTTCAATGTTATTTCCTCTTTCCTGGCTACTACCTTACGGTGTTTCCTTGCAAAATCTGGTGCAATTTCTAGTTATGTACTTGTGTGCCTTTTGCAATCATGTAAATGTTTTTAACTCCAAATTTATTCAAGAATTAACACAACTTTATGTTAAGATTTTTTATTTGAAGTTTACACTAAATATTTTAAGATATATTGCAGCATTTTGTATTATGGTTTTCTCTACACATATTCTAAAGATTGCTTATTTTCAAGTTATAGAAACAAAAATTAGGTAAAAAATTTAGATGATTGAAAAAGCACACAAGGGTATGTTTTTCATCTTGGAACCATTTTGTTTTCATGGGAATCCATGAAACACTTGATCACTTCAATATCTTCTATAGAGGCAGACTATGTAGCTGCAAATTTAGCACCTTGTTAGCAATGTGGTTGAGAATATTGCTGAAATATATTTCAAATATTTATGAGGAGCCAACTTCTATTTATTGTGACAGCAGTTCTACAATTTCTCTATAAAAATTCATGTATTCCACAAAAATACCAAGCACATTGACACACAATTTCATTTCATTCATGAGCTTGTCAGTGATGGAGACATATTACTTTATTCCTATGGTTCCAAAGATTAACTTGTAGATATTTTCACAAAGCCATTGGGAAAAGATGTATTTGAATTTCAAATAGAGAAATTACACATTGTAAATGCCTCTACTTGTAATAGTGGAGATTAGGAGCGGATGTTGAGATATTAATCTTACTATCTATTAGGTCTTGTTAGGGTCCTATAATAATAGGATTCATAATTTTGAATTGACTATGATTAGTCTTGTAATATTATACATACTTTTGCATTCTACAAAATGTTTTCCCATATTAAAAATAAAAAAATGTAAAGAGGATGAAGTCCTAAAATAATAATAAAAGGACCAAAAGAAAAAAAAAGATAAAAAATATATAAAACATGAAACCCAAAAAGAGATAAGAATAGATCATGAATGTGTGCAAATTAAAATGTCGCTCCTTTTCACTTTGCAAAATAATATTCTGTGCAACTTGTCAAAAAATGCCACAATCCATGATGGTCAAATAGTTTAATCTTGATTCATTCATGGTTTAAATTTCATGTTGATAGATAGAGAATAAAGATCTGGCGAAACTGTTTGATCTTGGCATATCAGTAGTTAGGTAGAGAATACTAATGAGCTCATTAGTTTAGTCTGAGCCATTGGAAGTTATAAGGTTAGAATTAGATAGTTTTCTTATCAAAGAAAAATAAATAAAGGGTCAACAAGATCAAATGCACCGAATGAATGAAGAGAAAATGCTAGTGTAAATAAATGGTAGGCAGAAGAAGTTTTATAAATATACAAGTTTGCCAGCTCAAAAGAACCTTCATCATGCTTAATCCAATGTTTTATGTGCAGGAGGAATTATCAAAGACAAAGGATATGCACTAAATTTTATTCACTAATTTCCCCTCATATCACTAAACCATTTATTAATTTTCCCCTTCTTCATTATCCTGTCATTACCTTTCTTTTCCTAATGCTTGTTTCCCTTCTTCATTTCTAAGCACCATTTCCTTTAATTTCCCCTTCTAAAAATATCCCCTCCCCTTCATTTCTCTTTCCGCCTTATTTCATCCCATTTCCCCTTCCCAAAAATTCTTTTCCCTAGTCTAAAAACCATTTCCATCACAAATAATACACCCCCCCAATTAATTTCCCTTTTTCCTTAAAAACCCACTAAAATCCCTTTATGCTAAGTTATTACCTAACCTATAGTCCCTCTTTATGTATTTAACCCCACACGTTATAATTCACTGACCCTCACGAAAACTTTGAATGTATTAAACCTGTCGCATTATTTCTCCCTGGGCCCTGCCCACCACATCCCAACTTTTCCCTCGCAACTCTGCCGCATGATAGCCCTCCAATCAAACACTCCTAGATTCGATGGCCCATATCCATATCGCATGCTCTCATCATCCGACAATTAAAATTCCAATGTGAGATTCGGGGTTTTGGCCAATTACCATTTCGCTACGTGGCAGCACCACGTGCTCTAAAAAAAAACCACCCACTATTCATTTATTAAACCCACACCCAAATTTAACAATTGTTGGTTCAAAACCAAAAAAGTCCCCTTTTCACTCTTTTCATTGATTTTCATTGCAAATGCCTTTTTCAATCAGTTCTAATGCCCGCGAACTCTGTTCAACCATTTTCTACCCATTCCCAACCTGAGGACACTACTGACTCTAAATTGAAGCAACACGCGCAATTCAATCTTCAGAAACCTCTACTGCTACCACAGAACCATGTCTGCACACATAATCATCATTTTTCTAGGTATTCTTCAAACAACCAGAACAACCCTATCATTGAGCTCTCTAAGATGTTTATATAAGGTTAATTAACCGAATTAAAAAAATAAAAAGTTAAAAAATTAAAAAAATAAATAAAAAAAAACAAATAAACAAACTTGCCAAACTAAAGAAACCCACTGTGCATCCGAAGGGTTCCTTTCCTCTGGACTATATTCACCCTTCCCATTATTCCAAAGATTTTAACCCTATTCTCAAAGCAAGAGAAATAGTATTTAAAATAGAAATAAACAAAATTATGGCTTCCCAGATCATTCTAAATGAGGAACCACTGCAAACCCCTCAACTAGACATTGACCACCTCCCATTGGCCAATAGAGATTTCCAAATTAAAGACACATCCACTTCTAGCCATTTATTAAAACTCGACTGCTGGAGTAAAGATAAATTCCTTAACAATAATGATGAAATTCACTTATGGGAATAGAATTTTCCCAAATACTTGTTCCCATAGGTATACATATTCCCAAAAATCATCCATTTCTGCCAAGCTTGCTATATCCCAAGTCAAAGAGCCATAGTCTGTCCTGACCAATAGATTTTATTCATCATTACTTCAGAGTCAGAAAATCAAATGTTGTAGGTCCAACCAAGATGAAATGAAACCCCATTTTCCATTGAGAACCTACTTGAACTTTACATAAAGATGGACATTCCCAAGAGGGATCAAATCTTTCATACTTTAATCCTAGAAGAGTCTCATAATGCTATAGATAGCCCCCCATACTCTGCAACCATTTCTTTGAGAGGGCAAGACAAATTGTAACCATGCTATCTTGTATCCTTGGATATACTACTGAGGAATTTGTAGATGAACCTGCACTTCCCTTCTTCTCTATTTTTTGCCCAGGCAAGCCTCCAGCTTCAATTTTCAATTTTTCCTAGTTCTTGGTGGACAGAATAGTTGATCAATTGATCAGACGGCCAAATGAAAGAGTATTCAAATACTCTTCAATATTGATCCACATGTTCCTATATTTCCAGTCAAACAAGTTTCGAGTCAGCATCCAAAAATTGGACACTATTGACCAACCAAGACCTGTCATCTTTAGGACTCCATTGATCCAAAAAAGTCCCACTTTTTTTAGTTATAAGGAGTTCATTGATTCCTTTGTTCATCCAGTTGTAAATATGCTAACTAGTAGATATCAACCAAGGATTAGTGTTGAGATAAAAAGAGTTTTGTAGTTGTCTAAAAAAAGTTGAGTACGAGACTGGTATCTATACCAGGACCACACTAAAACCAAGATATATGGATGCCATCTCACTCCCTACAAGCTGCCTAGATATCTCCCCATGAGAATATTTGCATTAGAATATTTCAGGCAAATCATAAACACAAATGATCTTAATTTTATGTCAGCTAGGAAGTAAACATAGTTCAAGATCAAAAACTACAGGGCCTTATTATTTGTAGTAATAGGGAAGTTGGACAAGAAGCTGAGAAAATTTTATAGCAAATGAAGTTCAGTAGAAGTTTCATGTGGCAGTATGAGCCTAATGGATTCATAAACAAATTAATGCTCAAATTCAAATAAAGCCCTTTTATTCATGAGTTGATGTAAGACATAGTGGTTGGAAAATACCTTAATAGATGTTGAAAATTAGATAGATACTAGTTCCTTTCT
The DNA here is from genome assembly GCA_000404065.3 of Pinus taeda. Taxonomy (NCBI): domain Eukaryota; kingdom Viridiplantae; phylum Streptophyta; class Pinopsida; order Pinales; family Pinaceae; genus Pinus; species Pinus taeda. Next base: position 16,305 of record APFE031368472.1, read on the forward strand.
GCAGATTCCAACCCTACAAGAACAAATGGGCATTAGTCCCATTCTATAGATTCAAGACATCTAGGATAGAAATGTAAAAAAAACTAGGGAAGAAGGTTCTAGCTCTAAAATGGATACTACAGATGATAGATTTGAAATCATGTACAGGAAGAAGCCCAAGCTTAATCCTATAAATGAGAAAGAAGAGACAACTGAGACATATGAAATCATTGCTACTGACACAATGGTTAAAAATAATAGAGCTCTAGAAGTTTTAGAGGAAAATCATCAACCTTCCACCTCAAATACTCTGATTATTGAAAAATAACTTAGTATTGAAGTCACTTCATCCAGCAAACTAGTGGATAAAGAGAATGTTGTAAAAGAGAAGTACAAAGAAATCAAGTTGAGGAATGAGGCTTTGAAGGCTAAAACATATGCTTACTACTTCAAACTGACTCCTAGCAACCAGAAGAGGTTTATGTCTTTTTTTGACATTAAAACTGGTAAAATGCAAATGACCTTTTTGCAGACTACAGTCTAGCAGCCTAAAACATCAACAGATTATAGGAAGATAGAGTTTGAAGTTATGGCCATGGATGTTGACCTTATTGATCAAATTGAAGTTCATAAGCAGGCAGGTTAAATGATTTACCTGACAATGACTAATAAAGAAATAATTATGAAGAAACTTCAAAGTTCTCTAAACAACATCGCAACACAATTTAAGCTAGAAAAGACATCCTCATAGGTCAAGGATAACAAAATCATGTCACTGGAGCGCTTTGTGATTGAGATTGGATATAATCCAAGTGACAGCAAGGTAGTAGAAGATCTCATAAAGAAGAAAAATGAAGACATTGATGCTTTGAAGAAACAAATGAAGTTCCTCCTTCTGAACATCCACATGCCAAGGAGGTGCTAGAATGCCAAACACAATAGGATGAAATGATGGATCTCATTCTTCAACTAATTTCTCAATTGAAAGAAATGGAGAATGAATTGGACAATTTAATACAGTTGAAACAGGCCATCATAGACAAATATTTCCACTGCTATCCCTACAGTCACTACAACAGTTCCTTCCACTTTGGTTGCCTCATTGGCCCCAATAGCTCTAGTAGCTACAACACTTCCAACTGCACCAGCAACTACATTAGCAATAAGTTCAACAACTGCAACAGCTCATCCAAGCTATGAAGCAAGTAAACTGGTCAATACTGTGAAGGACATGTCCATTTAGATCACTGAAAAAAATAGACTCAAAGAATAGATAAAAGGTCTAGAGGATGAGAAGAAGCTAGCTCAAATCATACATAAAAATGAAGTACAAAAGTCAAACAGGCTAACTGAGAGGATAAAGAACACAGAAAAAAAATTAACATTGAAGGAGCCACTTGCCCAAGCAAAAGAGTAGCTATGGGCCAATATCATTGACTATGTCAGTGATATTTGGCCATCTATAGAAGTTATCTTTGATCAAAATGATTTAGTCAAAGAGACTGGTGAAGAAATTCAAAGGGTCAAGGCTGAACTTGGAAATATGCAAGAAGAAGCCTTAAGAATAATCCAATTCCTTAACTCAAAGAATAAATATAAATTACAGGAGCTTGGCATAATTGATAGAAATAGCACTATACTAGAGGTGAAAAAGGTAATCACCAAGAGGAACTTGATGATGCATCTTGAGGAAAAATGCCAAACCATGGAGCTAGCTATAGGCAAGTTCATGGTCAAATTTGATGCTTTGAGGAAAAAACGTCTACCTAAACCATTAGTAATAAATGCCAGGTTAATTCCACATGAAGACTATAACAAGAGAATCAAAGAAGTGGCAAAGGAGCAAGCCAATAGTTCCTCTATGAGAGGGATGCCTACAGTAAAGTTTCTATACCAGTCTTTTGAGAACCTCTTTTACCTCCAACATTAGATAAAACATATTTTTGTAAACAAACCCACCTTTGCAAAATACAAAGAAGAATGGTAAATATTAAATTACCAGATATAGAGACTTGGGAAAAGTCAAATAATTCAAAGAGTATCAGATGAAAGAGTATCAGTCAAAAGGAAAAGTAAAAGAATGGTCAACGTGGAATATAAACAACAAAAGAGTAAAAGTAGCGTAATATGAAAGAAGAGCCAACAGAAAAAACAATAAAAGAGGGACAACTTACATCAGTGACATATTCGTCTCTATCTTCTTGCATGAAGATATTTCTTTTTCCTTGAATAATTGCTAGCTCAGTTTAGGTTATTTTATAGTAGTTTTTGTATAAATAATTCATAATTCGAAGTATAGGGTGTGGATTGCTAAAGGAATTGCATTACAGGATTCATGTGTTGGGCCACTTCAGTGAAGTATTTTCTGTTTGTCAAATTTTCATAATTTTCATGCAAACAATTATTGACTTAAATTTTTAATATTTTTTATTATCCTAGAAGTTAGTTTAGATAACAAAGAAATATTCCACAATAATATTATCCATTGGAGTCAAGTTGCTTCATCAGATCTCACAATAAAATTAGTACATGCTTCCTTATAAACAAAAAATTCCATGTGCTTTATGATCCCTAATGGGATTTTTAGTATTAGAGTATGTTCTAACTAACCTAAATTTTATATGTTTTGGGGTAGCAAGGAGATGATGTGTTTTTCCCTCTCTTAATATATTTTGTTAGTACTATACTTCAATAATGTGTATTTATGATTCTTTAGTGATGTGCTCCATTGAAGTTATTATGTTATTCCTAGGTCATGCATTAACCATTATTGAGGATAGTAATATGATTAAAAAAATCAAGTAGAGCTTGGATTTCATAAGAAACAAGTATAACACGTCATATTATGAACTTTAAGGATGAAATCACCCCTATAAATAATAAGGTATTAACTCCATTTACATTACCTTTTCCTATTACCTTTATCATGAATATACTTCCACCATCCATTTACCATAATGGACCCAGCCAGTCGAATCAACTCTCACAATCTTGCCTTCGGTTGTGCTTACTCATGTACCTAGCTTCATCTAAATCTTACATTACCTTTCTGGTACAACACATCTCTGCTCGAGCTCCATTAAGTTTCCTCTTTTCCCAGACAATTCCCAACGCTCAAAACATAAAAGGTAAGACAAGAAAAAAACAAGAAGAAAACCAATAACAACATGACCTCGAAAAAAAGTGGCATGATCATCCACTAGACAAAAAAAAATTGCAAATCAAGCACGATAAAACAATAAAAGGAAAAATTCACAACACTAAAAACAATCACCATGACTCAATCCCCATGGTTCCTAAGGAAATCTCAATGTGAACCTTCTTCAAGATTTCATGGAAATATTCTTTTCTATGCAATCCCCTACATCATACTGCCATTAACACATAACTTTTAGTGAAACTATAAACATAAAAATACACCAACTACCTCATCCTGTTGTGCCAAGTATGTTACCTTGTGACTGAACACATCCATGCCATCTCTCAAGGGACTCCAATTATCTTGAAAAATCCATCTATAACTTGAAACTAGTTAACATACCTATCAATTACATGTTCATGAATCTAGCATGTATCCACATAATGTTAAACGAAATCAAGGTTAATACAACTCCTTATATGTAAAGCACTATTTCATTAGGAATTACAGTTTCCAAACATAGACAAAGAAATTATTACCCGATTCTTTTCCTTTACCTTTACCCTATTGCAACTGAGTCTTACTATATACTGTCACATCACCCAATTGTTAGTTATATAAATAGATAGATTATTACCTCATCATGCTAATACCAAGCATGTTTCCTGCAACTTCTCACACATGTCAAACACATGTTCCAAATATCATGACAATCATAAATATCAATTTGCAATCAACATTCACAAACAATCATGTCATAATCCATAGTCAACTAATAGTCATTAACCAAATTTCTACAACTATCACCTACTACACCAAACTACCTACCAACTGCCTCAACACATATATGTTAGTACAATCATCTTAAAGTAAAATCATTTGAACACATATTCATATTAAGAAATTCATCAATCATTCAACCACTTGCAAACATACCATGTTAACTAAATTAAATAGATGACATAATAGGCACCAACATTACACATCAATAAACAACATAATCAACAATAAAGCACCAAGTATATTACATAAGGAACCCCATACCTTAGTGTACCTCATGGGAGGCTATCTTGTTTTCACAATCAATCTAGGTTAGCATGATACAACTCCAAAACTTATCAACTCAAACATAAATCATGATATCCACAACAATAACTAACTAACATGTTCACATCATAAGCTTATAAGCATTTGTCATCCATGCATAACAATCACATATGTACAAGCAGTCTAGATTACTACCACACAATGCAACACATAAATTGACTCATACCTAAATATCACAACCATAATCATCTGTACAGGTCAAACTAGCTTAACATAATATATATAACATTAAGATCTTCAATGCAATGAACATACCCATCACGCATATGACCAATCCAAATTACAACATCAATATCTCAATGAAATAACCCTAATCATCAAGTTATCTAACATAAAGCAACAATAACAATGTGTACAACCACATGTTACTACCATTCATGGCTATCCGACACATGTGCATATAACCACACTAATAATTTAACATCTATCATCAATGAGACCATAACATAAAATACATGTTCATAAACCTAATTTATATAACCCTAATGTATATAACAATCCATTAACTAACATACCTACATGCTGAACACCCAATGTCTAGTGCTCCATCCTCATTATGATGATCTACATCTCTTGTTCTATCTCAGCCAACACATTAGCATCTTAAAAAACAATAACATCATGATGACATAAATTGCATACAATGAATTCACAAGGAATACTTGACCTACTATTTAGGCATAACTATAAGCAAGACCATACAAGCATAACAACTACATATATACATATAACACAGGAGTACCAAGCCATATTCTCATCATTCTTGCTAGAATCCAGTCATCAATGCATGACGATACCAACTATAAAAACGATGACATCATGCATGAAAACAACCATTACTCCACTATACACATTTCCACATGCAACCATCAAAATGCATAAGGAATGCATAATGAACTGTACATACTCATAAATGTGTGTAGCCGATCATAGGTGATAAATTCTTGTAATCAACCTACAAGACTCATACATGTAACTTAACGTTCAAGGATGTAATTATGTGACATAAAATCAACATGTAAGAAATATATAACCATATACAATGAGTGAGTTACTCATGACACATTCATTCCACTAAATCAATATCAAATTCTCCATGATAACCATACTATAGCCATAATCAATCATCAAGCAAGTGCAACAAGAAAATGACATGCAAGTGTAAGAGATACACATGGAATTGACATGCATGCGTGACTGACACATGCTATGTAAGGAGAGCACAAGCATAGTTTTATACCACTTCATAACACCCTCCTCCCATATCTACCCAAGCAACCGGCCAGCCGGGGTAAACAGGCGACAAGATGCCACTATGGATAAGATTCAACCTCCTTGGTGACTTTAACGAAATGGAATCGATATGTAATCCACATGTGTAAGTAACATAATTGAGTGTAGGGATCTCATATGTATTTGAGAATAAATATCAACCATTGTTTGCTCATGCCATTTACTGCATTACCCTCCATTAAGTCATAGACACATTATCCATTGACATACAAGTAAAAACATCTAAGAGCCATACATGCTATCCTAAAATGTTCATATAACCAACATAATAAGAACAAAAATACAAAAAACATGTAAGCCATTAAATCCATAGCTACATCAATACCTTTACACATGAAAATCAAGGGAATGGATTTCTCATTAATGAATGCAATGAACCAACTGGAGATGGAACTACCACGTTCCACCCGACTATAGGATGGCTGAGTCAAATATCTCTTCAACATTTCACTCACATCCCATACTCAAAGCATGAATGTGGTATCTCATAGAACACATCAATCAAGACTCATCTAGGGCTTTCAGAGGCCATCCACCTCAACCCATCAAACAGTGATTCCACCTCATGGTCGGACCTGTTAGCACTCTGTAATTTTCTGAGGTTGCAAAAGAAAATCACAAAGGTAACCACAAACCAAATTTTGAAGCTGAGATCTAGCCCTTCCAACCTAAGAGAGGGCTCTCTCTCTAATATTTTACTTTGTTGTAGTGAATGTTAAGCTAGCTATGAAGTCTAAGGTTTGATTTGTATTTGAATGGTTGGTCGATAACTAGATTACCATTGGGCTATGGACTATGTTACATAAAATATTGATTGACTGCAGTATCTACAGATAGATATCATAGGGCAAGGTAGCCAAATCGAATGGATTCTTTAAGGTTTGTAAACGATGATTTTGGCAAGAAAAGCCACTTTTAGTGTTTGAAAATTCATTTCCACCTACTTGGAAGCCACATTTTAAGACACTAACTAAAAATAGGAAAGTTCCAGAAAATATGCTTGTGAATATTCGTCCAAATTTTCCAAACCATAATATATGTTTGAAAACTAAGAGAGGTTTTTGTAAATGAGGATGTTCACAGAAAATAGTATTTTGATTTTTGAAAATTCGTAATCAGTGGTTTGTAAACCATGTTTTAAATTACTATAGTGTATAGGAAAAAACATAGTTCAACTGACTATGAAACAAACATATGACGTGGAGGCACGAGGTGGCATTGAGGTGGGGGATGATGTGGAGGAACATGGTTGATGGAAAGGAAGTGGAGTCCACAAGAGTGATGTGGAGAAATGATGTGGAGACAAGTGTGGAAAACAATCCAAGTGGCAAACAGTGAGTGGTGCAGGAGTGACAATGAGGTTAAATATTGGGTTGATCAGAAAACCTGCAACCTATTCTACCATAAAATATTTGCTACTGAAAATTTCTCAAACTGAAATCAAAACCATTCTAGACACTAAAATCTAAAACATACACTAAACTAAAAGTTGTACTGCAAACAGAAACTGGATAGAATGATTGAAAAAATGCTTAAAGCACTAAGCTTATTTGTACACTGCTACCTACCCTATACTGATGAAAATTATGTTGAATCAAATAATGCAAAAATGCCAATGAAGCCAGTCAAGTAGCTATTGAAACAAGTGAGCTTCTTGACTATTTGTTAGTACAATCAAAAGGACAACTTGATTTTTTGTCCATAAAATCAAAGTTTTAGAATGTAATGGCAACTGCTATTGGATCTCATCATTGAAATATGTTTGAGCTCTTGAGCTAAAAAGAACCTCCATGTAGTTTCTTATAGGATTAGTAAAGGCATGATTAGTTAGTTTACCTTAAATGTCCTTATTGACCGATTGAACATGTAATATTTCATCAGTTGTATTCTCAAGGTTAACCCCTGATCCCCATTGTTTAGTTTCAGTCTTATGTTCAAAAACAAAACTCTCATCAATCTACAAATCAAAAGGAAATATAATCTCCTTTTGTTAGGTAGAAGGAAGATTTTCTAAGAACTATTTAGGATCTTGGAAACCATATGGCTCAATCTGAAAATCCAAAAGTTCAATACCCTTCTCAAATATTTCAGCAATTAACTCAAGAAAACAAATTTTACCTTCAACACAAATCTTCCTCGTTTTCAGATTTATTAACATATCCCTGAATTATTTTAAAACTCAACCATATCTAGGGTTTACCACATACCATGTCATGTTTCATAGCAAGAAACCTGATCAATATGTAGTGGCGTTGCCATGCATTTTCTGCAAATATGGATTCTTTAACACTGGAGTCACCCTAAAAATTTTGTAGCTCTGGATGCTTGAACGTTGAGTCGTTGGGTGATTGATACAAGCTTCTAGTGTCTTATCACTATCCACTATCAATAATTAGACCTAGAACTTGATAAACGTTTCTAGGTGCGTCCCCAGAATGATCGCCAAAATGTTACCACTGAGTAGTTTTCTCAGGTTGTACAAGAAAATCCCAAAGGTAACCACAAACCAACGTTCGAAGCTAGGATCTAGCCCTTTCAAATTCAGAGAGGGTTCTCTCTATAATATTTCACTTTGTTGGATTGAATATTAGGCTAGCTATGATGTTTAAGGTTTGATTTATATTTGAATGGTTGGTTGATAACTACATTACCATTGGGCTATGGAGTTTGTTACATAAAATATAGATTGATTGTAGTATCTATAGATAGATCTCATAGGGTAGGGTAGCCAAACCGAATGGATTCTTTAAGGTCTATGAAATGGAGAAGAAGAATAGGTTTAGGACTCACTTTACATATAAAGCATTGTTACCTGAAATCTATATTTAAAGATCAGAAGAAAACATAAAAAAAATTTGTAGTTGGTTGGATAGTCTATATTTAAACAAATTATTCCCTTTACTTATATTTTGAATAATTCATATTTGAAAACAAATATGTTATAAATAGAGAAATATAAACACATAAGACGATAGACACACTTCACCAACAACTTGACACAAGAATCCTGTGAAAGTGCTTATGTATTACTCGTAAATATGTTGAAGCTTCAGCAATATACAATAGTTTTCTTGGTGTAGAAACCAAATTCTCTTAGTTCAAATGATGAATTTTATTTATAAAAATTCTAAACTATAATATTTTGAAAAAATATCAAGATTTGTTACAAATATCTCAAGTTGTATTTACGCAGATAGAATTGAAATATAGTACATTCAAAACTAATGAATCTACTTGGCACTATCTTTGTGGATTGTTCGTGACAAAGAAGAGCAATTAGAATTTGACATTAGCTCTTATTTGATGAGGTGGCATCCAAATGACTAACTTTCTTTGAGCATTTTCCTCCCAAAATTCTAAACAATGGGGTCGTGTAATCCCTTTGAATATCGCAAAGGATAAGATATGTTATTAAACCAATAAATTTTTTTCTAGATGATGATGTTGGAAGAAAAAATAGCTTTTCATTTTTTGAAAATTCATTTCCACCTACTCAGAAACCGCATTTGAAAACACTTGCTAAAAACAAGAAAATTCAGGAAAATATGCTTGCAAATATTCATCCGAATTTCCAAAACCATAATAGATGTCAGAAATATGAGAGAGGTTTTTATAAAAGAGGATCTTATCATAAGAAACCTCTTTAAATTTTTTAAAATTTGTTCTCAGCGGTTTCTAATCCATTCTTTAATTTACTGTGTTCTATAGGAAAAGTCATAATTCAAATCACCATGAAACAAACATATGACATGGAGATGGGAGGTCACATGGAGGTGGGGGAGGATGTGGAGGTAGATGGTTGGTGGAGAGGAAGTGGATTCTGTAAGGGTGATGTGGAGATATGAAGTGGAGGTGAGTTAGGAAAATAGTCCAAGTGGCAGGTAATGAGTGGTGTGGGAGTGATAGTGAGGTTAAATGTTTGCAGGAGGTAGGAGAATGGAGGTTTAGTGGAAGTGGGGGGTGACATTAGAGGGAAGGTGGTTTATGGCAGGAATGGTGGAAACCAATTTTGGAGGGGGGTGAGAGCTATTTGTGGTATTAGACTAACGGATCTGAAATCATGAGGGGAAGGCACGTAGCAGTGGGGAAAATATTTTTGAGACCCCCCCTCACCGTTAAAGAGAATCATAGCAGGAGGGGGGTCTAAAAATACGCTGGAGCCATCTTATGGAAAAGGTAATGTTATTGGGAGCGGGGAAGATATGAGCTATTTAAATACATACAACAAATCTCCATTTGTCATTTTCAACTCTACACTAAAATCAAAGGTATCGTACTAATTCCTTATTAAAAGTCATTTAATCACATTTAAATAATGTGGTTAATTTAACCTAAACATGTTTAATTATCCTATAATGCTACATTTTGACATGTAAGCATATTCTTTTATTTTTCTTAAGGTTTTGACTCTTTTTGGAAATAATTTACAACATGGAATATTATTTACAACATTTCAAACATAATAATGATAAGCTATAATCAAAAGATCCTATAAAAATTATAGGACCCCAACAGGACATCACCAAAAAAACCATAATCAGATTGGTTTCCATCCAAGCCTTCTAGGGCTTCCAAAGAATCTCTCCAACCAAGTCTTCCAAAAATAGTAACTCAACCCACAACTTGTATAGGGATTCCAAAGTGTTTGTCCAACCAAGGCTTCAAGGACTAGTAACTCAAGCCACCAAGGGCTTCCAGAGCATTTCTTCCAACCTAGGCTTCTAGGACCCTTAACTCAATCGAAGTTGTTACAGGGCTTCCACATCATTTGTTCAACCAAGGCTTCCAGGACTAATAACTCAACCAAAGCTAAGGAAACATGAGAACCAAAAAAATCAAAACAATGAAAGTAAATAGACAATCACCATGTTTATCCATAAAATTGCAACACTAGGCAATCCACTTTTGATCCATGAAATCCTCCATGCCAATTACAGATCACAATCAAGAAATAACATTCATATGCTATGTATGGCCAAAAATAGTGAAGAAATCATACATGCAACTCGGTACCTACAAGAAAATTTGCTGTACTTATTGATTTTAATGCCTTCTTACACTTTCCTACTCTTCCTTTGCCTTCTGGCTCTAAGAATCTAGGTATGCCACACCCTCCAAGAGTGCTCCAAGAAAACTATAAGTTTCCAAGAGTATGAGAGAGATCCAAAACTACCAAGGCAATCTAACCAGCAGACACACTAAGTCTAGCCTAAACAAATGGTTGTGGTTGGGTAGTGTATCGAAAGGGTTCGTTGTCTCTCTCATCCATTGTTCCCATGAGAAGAGAGGGTCTTTTTGACATGTTCTTTGTGATTGAATGCCAGTCAATGTCATCTGGGCCTTACCTTTAGCTTCTTTGTTTGGGCCCTACCTTCTAAGTAGTTAGTTTCAGTGAAACTTTCCAACTAATCCTTAGAAGCCTTTTTATGTACAAGGCCTCTATTTTCTTCATTTTCCATTATTTTCGTAAATTTTCCTCCTCACATGCAACCTGTGACCTTTCATCTCTTTTTGCTCCTAAATTCCATTATTTTCCTTCATTTTCCTCTTCACATGCAAACTGTGACCTTTCAGTTACTTTTTCTCCTATTTTCCATTATTTTCCTTCTCACATGCAACGTGTGACCTTTCACCTCCTTTTTCTCCTAATTTCCATTATTTTACTTCAATTTCCTCCTCACATGCAACTAGTGACCTTTCACCTCCTTTTTCTCCTACTTTCCATTAGTTTCATAAATAAATGTGCCAAAATACCTTTTTTCTTCTTTAATATATTTTTACAACTTGGAATGCATGTCCCATCACCCATGGTGTTTATATACTTTTACATGGAATTTTTACAACAGTTGCTAAATTTTCCCTTGAAATCAAATGTATAGTTTTTTTTTGTAAGGAAAATAAATGGTTTTGTTTGCCATATATTACACACCTAGCCTATATGTTGTTAAAGGTCATGGCTGAAGTGCACCATTCCATAAGAAACTATTGACACTTCTAGAAGGAATATTGCATTGGCAAGTCCGCTCCAGCTTGGTTCATCCATTCCATAACTAAGGGAGATAACTCTATGATATGAGGTGCTTATCCCATTGAAGGAGGAACTTATCCCTTCAAAGGTGGACCTGCAACTTCCTCCATTTGCACTATAAATTCAGTCATTGGGTTGGTTGTAAGAGAGGTTGAAAGCTGAAGATTCTTGAGGGTAAATGGTGCTAGAAATTAGACTTCCTTTTTGAGCTTGTGAGAGGAGAGATCACATACCTTTCATTTAATTTGGGAAGTGAGTGAGGCTTATAAAAGTAGAGGAGGCTCCTGCTGGACCCTGGAAAGAACTTCTGCAACATCAAGGCAAAGGTTGTAAGGTTCTTTTATTCATAAAGTTAATACAATCAAGAAGTATAAATTCCTTAACAATCAAGTTTGTTTTTCTCAATGAACTGTCTCTAATGGCTTGTTTTATGAGCTCCTTGATTCTCATAATGAACATGTTTTATTATAATATCTTTGCAGGTGTTCTTTCATGTGTGTTTGTTTCTGTATACAGGTTATCAAAAGGGAACTGCTTGAAGATGTTGAAACAAAGCTACCACAAACAAGCGTTGGACCGAGGTAGGGTCTGTTACACCTCTTAGTTTTCATTTATGAATTGAAACACGTTTAGAGAAAAGTAGAATTTTTTGTGCTCCTTGTTGCTAGATATCGTTCGGTACTAGGGAGATCGGTCTTGTCCGCAAGAAAGATTTATCCGGCCAACAAATTGGCAACTCCGCTGGGGACTAGTTTGGTTTGGTTTTTGATTTGTCTTTGCTTTGAATTGAGAAAATTGAGTTTTGGTTTCTGATTTTGCCTTGATGTGTGTGAGTTTGGGTACTTGTTAGATCCTGGTTTGATTTTTATTTTTCGAATTTTTGGAATAGGACCACACCTTCTGTGTTAGGTACAGTGCAGACCTCTCCGCACTGTTACATGTAACACAGAGCAGCACCACACCTGGTTCTACTGGGGCCTATGAACCCTGTCAAAAGTTTGAAAAACGTAAGATCCATCCACCCAGTTAGGTTTAGTTTTTGTCCATAGCTGTTAGTTTATGCCCATACCTGCACTTGTCTTGACAAAAGTTCCTTGTGAGTTAGTTTTCATTGGCATTCTGGTTTGAAGTGATTTTCTAGAAGTTTTGCCTATTGGATTGATTTTTTCTTGGTCTTTGTAGTAGCTCTGAGATCAAAAGACTTAGAGCCTTAGATCACCCTGGTCTCTCTGGTATTCTTGTGAGTTTGACTACTTTATGAAATCCATCCTTGAAGAGAGCTAGATCCCATTTTTCTCTTTTGCAAAACTTTGATTAAACTTGATTGAAAGTTTCGAATTTCATTTTTTATTAAAACATAATTGGGTGTTTGTGATTAGTTTGTTGAGCTGAACAAATTCACCCTTGGTTAGCTAAAAGACTAAGTTAAGCATCCTCAAAAACATTTCAAGTTTCTTTTCAATCCATTTTTTGTTTAGATCTCAAGATTAGACTATAGTTTTGAGTTTTTCATCGAAATTATAGAAGCTTGTTGAAAAATTTGTTTTCAATAGTCTTTAGAGTTTTTCTAAAAATCTAAAAATCTTTCTTAAAAGAATTGTTTGTTCTTGTAGTTTTTGATTGTTTAAAAGCAAAGGGATTTTCCGTGAGCGTGATTAGTAGTCTCCTTTTTAAAAGTCTTTTGAAAAATACAAAATGTTTTCCTTTCAGCTATAAGTTAAGAGAAAGATTTGATTTTCAAAGCATTGCATTTTAAACTCTTCCTTAGCTAGAGATTCATTGAAAAGGAAAAGGAATTGTTTATCATCTTAGGTGCATTTTTTAATGTTTTGTAGTCGAGTCTTCTCACCATAGGGTTTCATCTCTGCACCCATTGACTTGAGAAACAACCACTAAAATTAACGCTTAATTAAAATCCATCTAGCAATATTTTTATTTTCTAGGGCTCTTTTCACCAACATAGCTTAGGCTACTATCTTGGAGTAGGGTGTAATGAACTGTCCAAGATAGTTTAAACAAACAAGTAGTTGATCTTACGGTAGGGAGAAATTCCAATTGTTACATATATGCTCTGGGAAAGATCCTCTTAAAGGAGAAGCATGAGATCATATCCGAACGAGTGTGGGAATCAATCCTTCGTCATTGGGAAAGATAAAAGATATTCACGTATTAAAAATGGTAAACCTCGGATTGACCATTGTCGAGGAGCCTGGGGTCACTTGTTGGTAAACCTTGGATTATGTCAAGGAGCCTTCAAGGGGATTGAGCTTGTTACTTTGCCCTTGCGTGCATATCGGATCGTAGACTGTTCCCCCAGCTATATTTGTTTCCATTGGTGACCTTAGTGGCCATAATATTTAGGATTCTTTCCTAGGTGACAGTGGAGGGAAGATCCCACTGTGCCTGGAGCAGACATCGATTAGAATCACTTGGACTCTCTGGGGGGTTATCTTCACTCGAGACGGTTATAGTAGAGAAACTTGTGCCAGTCTGTTTCATTAAGTAGGTTATCGGGGTAACTATTCCAACTGCCTTTTCTGTATTGAATTCTATGACGTTGGATTTCATCAGCAACTAGTGCTTTCGATCCGGAAAGATATTGTTTGTTTGTGGTTTGATCTCCCAGATTTAGTGTGCTTCAAATTGTTTGGTTCTTTAGAGACTTAGGTGGTTTTCTTGAGATTTTCTTTGTTTTCGTGTGAAGTAATTAAATAATTAATCATGGCTGAATTATCGAGACAATCTCGTCGACTTCGGGGGTAGCCTCCCAAATTTACACCAAGTCAACTTCAAGGGCTGCGAGCTCTTGTCACACCTAGTGAAAGTAGAGTTGGGTCACCGGAGGCCAGAGAGCCTTCGTTAATCATACATCCTCATCATTTTGTTCAAGAAACAGAACGTATTTTTGAACCGATTTCATTTTTTGATGTTACTGGTAGTATCACTCCTACTAGTTCATTAGCTGAAGAACCTGAAATCTCTAAACCTGAAACTGAACCTGCTGCTACTCCATCTTCGAGATTTGCTTCTCCTACTTCTAGTGGTCCTAGTACACCAAGGGTAGAAAATATCATTACCGAGAATCTTCCTTCTGGACTCATTTCCCTAGAAGAAATTGTAAGTCGGAATGAAGGTATAAGCATCCCTGAAAATCAACTAGCTATCGAACTTAGGGAGCGTGAATCCATTTTATACAGTCCCATTGGAGGTGACGCTTGGTATATTTCGTTGACCAATTTTTTAGAAAATCCAGGTCTCACACCTTCACCACCTCGATTTCCATTCCATCCAACACCTAGAGGTTATTATCATCCTTTGAATATTTCGAGACAATCATCCTTGTTTTCTCAAACGCCGGAAACTTTTTTACATGGAGGTCCTTCTGTTCCTCCTGGGTATCAGTCTTTATCTGGTACATTTTCAGGAGCATCTTCTCAACCCATCGAATATGTAGTATCTCCTGGTAATGACGGAACTAAACCGTTAAGTGTCAAAGAGATTCTTATGATGTCTGGTACTACTCCTAATCTGCAACCTCAAGGTACTTCGATACCGCCTGGGGGATAGCCGCAAGGTACTCAAATACTACCTAGGGGGCAACCTCAAGGTAGTCCATTATTGCCTGGGGGGCAACCTAAAGGACAGTACATCCCTACGAGACAACATTTTCCTCAAGGTCAACCCGAGTACCAATATGTAGCTCAAGGTCAACCCCAGTATCAATATGTGCCTCAAGGTCCGTACAAGCCTCAAGGTCAGTACCAACCGCAAGGTCAGTACCAACCTCAAGGTCAGTACCAACCTCAAGGTTTCCAACCAGCTTCAGGTCAATCATTTGTTCAAGGGATGGGAAATGTACCGTATAATTATTAACCTTACACTCAACCTAGATTTGGTCCTCAATATGCTCAACTTGTTATGGGTCCATACCCCGGAATGAACGTGGTGTGGGATCAATAGGCTTCGCAACCCAGTGTGCAGTTGTGATCTCAATCTGGACAGCCTTTGATTTCTGGTTCACCCTAGCAACCTGTCCAGCCTACTACTCAAACTTCTACACCTGGGGTAGCTCATCAGTCTGGGCCTGGTTCACCTCGAACCTTGCCCCAAACATCTGCTGCAACTACTGCGGCCTCTGTACCTGTTTTTGGAGTATCAGCAACTCCAATTTCTACTGCTCGTGTATCAAATCCTCAAGCCTCTTTACCTCAGTCTAGACCTACAATCTAGACTCCCGTTTCAATGCCTGTATTCGGTCCTGCTGTGCAGAGTCCAGCTTATCAGTATCAACCGTACACTGGATATACTTATCAACAACCTCAGCAACCCTAGTATGGTTCAGTTAATCCTGGTTTTCCAGGGGGATATAATATCTCAAATGCAAATCCGATACCAAGTTATCCTGGATATCCTCCTCTTGGGGCTCATCTTATGACCCCAAGTTTTCAGGATCCAAACTGTTAGTTACCATTTATAGCAACTTTGGATTTACCTGACTTGTCATGCCTTACGAATGATCCCATTAATTATCTTCCATTTTGGCCACCAATGTTGAATAAGTTGCCCAGTGAGATACCAAAGTTTGAGGGGAAGTCAGGAGAAGACCCGTCTAATCATGTGATGACTTACCATCTCTAGTGTGCATCGAATTCCATTATATATGATTTAATTCGTCTTCATCTTTTTCAACGCACTTTCATTGGCCTTGCAGCCAAGTGGTACATTGAGTTGCCACGAGGCTCTTTTGACAATTTTAGTCAGTTAACCACTTCCTTCCTTACTCATTTTCAGTTGCCAGTCTAATATGACAATGGAACGAAATTATTAACTTTATTAAAGCAATCAACGTCCATGTATATTTCAGACCATATTCATGAATGGTGAAGTCGACGTCGTTTACTGAAAGTTTTTATCCCTGACCAGATTTTAGCAGAATGGTTTGTAAAATCGTTATTACCTAAAATGACTTAAGATGTAGCCAATGCAGGAATAGTTACCGAACAGCAATTAATTTCTCAAGCTCAGTACCTTGACTTAGTTTATACATAGTCAGGTACTTTACACGAGAAAATCCCCGACCTTCCAAAACAAAATCAAATAACTACACCTCCCTCAGGGTCTCATGCCGCTGACGGTATGATTGGTACTGTTAATACCAAGACTAAGAAGAAATCCTCCAAGAATTCTTCTCCTATTATAACTTTACCAGATTCCCGAAAGGGAGAGTCTTCAACTGAAATATTTGCTGATGTCCATGTCGTAGAATCATCTACAGCCAAATCAAAATCTAACAATAAAAAGAAAGGCAAGAAGAAGAATAAGCAAAACTCGAAGGAGAAATCCGATAAACTTGAATCTACTGATGAGAAACGTAAACCTCGCTATCCTTGTCTCATCTGCGATGAGGAGCATTTTAGAAGAGATTGTCCACATCATATCGAGGTTGCGAAAATCGTCAAAGTTATGCAAACACCTACCGTTTTGAAGGATCCTTTTCCAAGTCAAGATAGTAAGATGATAGGTTCTTCCTCTAGTGCCTTGGAAGAGCCTATAATGATGATGTCACATGTAAGGATTGTGACACGATCGTAAGATTATGGAAGTAAGAGTCCTATTTGTGGCAAGGAAGCAGAATCTTCTAATTCCAATCCATCAACCTCAACTCCATTTGGTTTTGATCCGCTATAGATTGAGAAGCCAAATCCCGACTTAGTAATCAAACCGCCTGCTAAAGGTATACTTCAAAAGTTAGCTTTCAATCCACATGCGAGAGTTGCTCAGAACTATAAAATTGTTGAAGATTTAGCGGTTTCCCTTTTAGCAATGTCGGCTATGGAGGTGTTACATTCTTGTGCAGCACAGTGTAAAATGCTATTGTCGGCAATAGGAGCTATTGATCTTTAGGAATCAAACCTCATAATCTTTGATTTAGAAGATAGTACGCCTCGTGACCTTTCATCTCTTTTTTCTCCTAATTTCCATTATTTTCTTTCATTTTCGTCCTCAAATGCAAACTGTGACTTTTCAGCTACTTTTTCTCCTATTTTCCATTATTTTCCTCCTCGCATGCAACGTGTGACCTTTCACCTCATTTTTCTCCTAGATTCCATTATTTTCCTTCATTTTCCTCCTCACATGCATCTTTTGACCTTTCACCTCCTTTTTCTCCTGCTTTCCATTCGTTTCATAAATAAATATGCCAAAATACTTTTTTTCCTCTTTAATATATTTTTACAACTTGGAATGCATGTCCCACCACCTGTGGTAGTTATATATTTTTACATGGAATTTTGATAAGGGTTGCTAAATTTTCCCTTGAAAACAAATGTATAGTTTTTTTTGTAAGGAAAATAAATGGTTTTGTTTGCCATATATTACACACCTAACCTATATGTTCTTAAAGGTCATTGCTGAAGTACACCATTCCATAAGAAAATGTCAAGCCTACATCATATATAACTTCCTTGGTATATTGTACATTGTATCTTCTATTATATAACTTCAAGAAAACAACAATTTCTCAATGTTGAGATGAAATTAAGTTTATCAAGCCCGTGGAGTGGATGATTAGAATTTCTTATTTTTGTTATTATCATAAAATGTTAGCTTATATACAAGAAAAAGAACATTTTGTCAATATGAAAAATATCTTGAAACCCTGTAATGGTAAATATGGGTAATGTTTTTTTTTTCAAATTTAGGTGGTTCCCAATATTCGACTATAACTCCTCTAAGAGTCTTACAATATTCTACTTTGTTTATTGTTTCACAAATGTATATGTTAATATTTGTTTACAACATTCAATTATTTCTAGGTATATTTGTATATATGTGCCTTTTCCTTCTTATATTATTTATTCATAGATATTTTTCATATCACTTTACACATTTTCTTAAAAAAACATTCCCTTTATTTACAATTGAGTACTTAGGAATGGGTACATAAACTTTTTTCTCAAGGATATTTAGAGAAAAGAAATCATTCGAACATACTTTCTTATGTAGTTTATGAAACTAAGTCTATTATGAAACACACAATCGAGACAAGATGCTCAAAATGAACAAGAATTAATTTTTCCACTAACCAAATCTCCCCTCTAGCCAATCTCACATCCCACACAACTAGCATGACAATCACAATGACTACACACACAATGGAGATAATATTCTCATAACCAACAAGAATTAGTTCTTCTACTCACCAAATCTCCCCTCTAGCCAATTTCACATCCAACTTATGAGTCAAGTGGAATGTTACCTAGGGAGAGTCATTGCACACTTTCTATTGAAAGAAGAATCATTATCTTGAAAATATAGGATTAAAGAAAGTTCACTTAATTGTAGAAAGATACAATTTAATTTTAGTGGTACATAATTTATTTCTAGTGATAATATCCATTTAACTAAGAACATAATAGGAAAAATAAAAAAGAAAAAAATGCACAATTCTTTTTGTCTATCTTATTTTTACCGTGACTATCAAGCAACAACAGGGAACATTTCATTTAATAAGGTTCTTCATTTTTCTATCCGATGTTATGCTCATAACTCTTGAGATGCTGATTTCCTTTCATTGTAGGTTTTGATGTGGAGGTGTAATTAAACTTGGGTGAAATTGGGATGTGATTGGAAGAATGATTAACAAATGAAATGCACGGTCCTTCACCTCCTCCTCATCAATCAGCTATAGTAAAGGCACCACCTTCAATTTCGTGGCACTGTAGAGCATGTAATCCACTGATCCCTAAACATTTCCCCAACGATTTCCGACGAATGTAGTGAAATGTGGCTCTCCTGTTTGACCATAAATTTTCTTCAACACGTCTTCTATGGGAACATTACATTGGAGATAGGAAAGATAAGCATTTTCTTAAGATATTGAATGAGGAAACTATAGTTTAATAGATGCTCACAATCCAAAATTTCCTATAATCAAATAATAATGTTATTATAAAATAATTGTAATGATTTAGATGTTTGAGTTGTTTCTTAGTAAATTCATTATAAAATAATTTTAATGGTTTAGATGTTTATAAATTGTTTCTTACTAAATTATAACTTAATTCAGTTATTCCAACTACTTACAAATAAATTAAGAAATAATTTTTTAATATGATCTAAAATCAAATTAATCTTTGTTAAGTTTTAAACATGGTAAAAAAAATAAAATAATTTTAACCCTTAATATAAACAAAAAAAAAGAGACAATCATGAAATAAATGATTCTAATAACTTAAAGGAAAGAATCGCAAAACCACTGAGTGCTAATATAACTACTTACCAGAAAAAACAGCATATAAATTCCTAAGTTGACTTGAAGTATTGCTTTAGTGTTTTCATTTAAACTTTAGGAGCGATGTTTTAGTGCTTTCATTTAAAATTTAGGAGCATGTTTCTTTTATCAGTTAGGGGTACTAAGGGGAAAAATAAATTTAGAATTATATAGGAATATGAATAGTAAAATATTATGTAAATAAAGTTATACAATTGAGTTTTATTTTTTATTATTCAAGTATTCCAAAATTTGAGATTATCAAAATTATTTCAAAATTTGAAACTATATTATGACAGATAAGGAAGTAAGTTGTTTTATAAATTCTTTCCATTGTCAATTCCCAGGAAAAAAAAATAGACAAAGACAACCACATTAGTCCGAGCTTTAGCACTTCTCAACTATCTATAGATTTATGGATTTCATTTATTTGTTTTTACTTTTATTTTAGCAAAATTACGAGTTTATAGTGTAACATTCTCATACACTACACAATCATTTTGGATGATTATGTTTGTATAAAATGTTTATTTTTTATAAGATGCCCGGCATAAGAGTGCCTCATAATATTGTGCTCTTTTTGTTAATGAAAATGGCTAATAAAATTCTAACTTTAAACATTTTATTCAACCATTAACCTATATTTCTTTGAAGGCATTGTTTATACTCTAGAGGTAGAGGTGTTGGTTTATAGGTGTGATTTGGAATTGGTACCTGAATAATGATTAGATGATGATAAAGTAAAAAAAAATATAAGGAGTTATTTATTTTTTTATAAAGTTGAGTTATTCTCTACGATTTTTGTATAATAATACCATTTTTTTTACGCAAGCATCTTCATTAAGTTATAATTGTAAAAGAAGCATGAAACATGGCTTGAATAATTGAAACTAAACAATCGACTAAGAAATAATATAAATGCTTATTTCTTTAAAAATGCATTACCAACTATTAAAATATACTATTATTTAAAATATAATTTTCAGTCAATACAAAAATTTAGAGCAATAACTGTTTTCAATATCAAAGTTGTCATGAATAATCAGATTTCTAAATCAAGAGAGGAAAATCTACTGTGAGAACAAGTTTTTAATTTCAACTTAACTAAAAATCAAAATTAATAGATGATTGATTCTATCTCATCTTAGGCTTTTCATCTATATAAAATATTTAAAAAAAGAAATTACTACACAATTTTATAGCCACTATAAACCAATAGCTATGGGTATTGGTGGCTTTGGTCATAACCCTTCAGTTGCATATTTCCTTATGCTGTTGGTTTCGATGTGGAGATATATTTAAACTCAGCTGCAATTGGGATATGATTGGAAGAATGATTAACCGAAGGAAATGCACGGTCCTTCACCTCCTCCTCTTCAATTAACACCAATAACGACACCAACTTCAACTTCATTGCATGGTAGAAAATGTAATCTAACGTTCCGTGAAATTTCCCTCGGATATTCTTTATGAAGATAGTGAAATGTGGCTCCCCTGTTGGGCGATCAATTTTCTTCAATGCTTCTTATAGGGGAAGTTTACATTGGGAATATTTAAAATAAGCACTTGCTAAACGTATTCTATGACAAAACATGAGTTTAATGGATGGATCATAATCCAAAATTTCTTCATGTAAGGGATTGACATAGCCTTTGGTAAGAAGTGAGTGGGGAGCGCTTCCAGACAAAGAATTGAAGTCCTCACATAGTACAATAGGAATATCGTGGACAAACTTCTCCAAATCTTTGAGCAAGTAGTAGACCTGCCATAGCTTTACATCATTATTTTTAGGATTTACATGGATGTGGGTATTGGTAATGCATAGATGTTCACTGGGATTTTTTTTATGGAAATGATGACATGTAGGGTAATGTTTTCTTTATATCTCAAATTAATCGAAGACAAAGTTATCAAGTAAAATTTGTTTAGTTTATAGGACGTTGCACAACCATCAACAGTTGGAATGTTTCCTTCTCTCTGCTTTCGCTTAAACATCCGTTCATATCCCAATTTGGCCAATTCTAGATGAAAAAAATCAGAGAAATGGTTCTGTTGGACTTCTTGGAGGAAAATGATGTCAGCATCACACTGTAATATTTCTTTCAAAATGTTTTCTCTATGATTTTCCCAACTGAGCGTGAATGAAGGATAGTTGGAGAACTGCTCTGCAGTAGCATACACTTATACTAGAATGTTGTATTTCACAACTCTAAATGATGGACTCTAAATGATGTACCCCTCAAACTTCTATCATACCTGTCATTGTAAAGCTGAATCGTTCGCCTAAGAATGGGGTGGGGAAATGGAATAACTAGCTCAGTAACAAAAAAATCCCTTTCCTTTGATTTCTAGAAGTAATACCTTACCTACGTACTAGGTGTTGGGTTTATAAGACTCTGAGACCGACAACAACATATGAGTGTTGTTTGGACAAATGCATTCATCAACACTATGGATGCAATACCATCATCATCGCTGAAATGACCGTCTACCACATCTTTTACACTTAGTGTTATATCAACAATACGTTCTATGGAAACCCTTTTCAATTTCATTTTTTCCAGTAACTATAATTCCCCTTCAATAACAACAACTTCTCCTACAAAATCACGAACCCATAATATGAGTGAAAAAAATGGCTTTTCCTAATTCTTTTGGCAAAAGTATCATGTCTTTGAAGCTGGATATCCTCTTTAATATAACTGTTAGACTATATTCCACTCATACCTACGGTTGTTTCATAGAGGGAAGAACCACTAATCACAGGATTCAAACTGGAAACAATCAAACCCAAATGTTGACAACAAACAACGATTTTCCACAGAGTTCAATTCCATTGACGTTCATTTGAAAAATACTCTCCAGTATAGGTATCACCATTCGGAAGTGGTAGTATCCGAGGCCATGCTTGACACCCCACTTAAACTCAATAATAACGAAAGTCAAAACCAGAAGTTCATTTCCAGCTTTGGAGAAATATAAATTTCAAAATAGATGAAATCCAATACACTGACCTTTACCTTTGCTTCAGAAGATTTGAAAACTGCAATTCAATTCTAATAGTATGGTTAGTCTTGAATGCATGACCAAACAAAAAATCAGTATTCATCCTCGTATCAGCATCCACAGAATCAGCACCCACCTCTTCATAATCCTTCTCCAGAGCAGCTCGATCATCCTGTGCCTCAGAGAACTAAATTATATATAGAAATAAAGTCCGCAGTGCACAGTCAACTCTTTACACACTGCTCCATGCTGCTCCTTGGCGTGACCTATATCAGCCAGCAAGTCAAACGACGTTGCTCCGCAAATCTGCTACCCACATCTCCTCTGGTATGATATATTCTCCTCACCAGCAATAGCACAGGTCACCATCAGAACCGGCCACCCTCCTTGACATTCAGCTGCTCACCATGCTGTAGCTGCTGCTGCTCTCCACGCTCAACAATTTCAATGACTTATGAAAACGCCTTATCCATAGAACCTAGAATACACTGCATTCTACAAGTTCGTGTGACGCACCTAGAGACGTTAAGGAAAATAATTTTCTTTGCTGGGAATGATTTTAGTGAGCTGCATTTAAACAAATCGAAGAAAAAATGATGGACAATCACAAGAAAAAATGGATTTGCAAACCAAGTCATTTATTTCCTTGGCTCAAGAAAGGCCAAGCCCACGAGGGGCCAGGACCTCAGGGCTGTGATACCAAACTTAAAAATTGAGAATCTAGATTTGTATTATTTCATATATACAAATTGTTGTCTCAATATAGGAAGACTATTTTACACACACAATCTGTTGGTTGAGGAAATCTCTCAACCACACACCAAACTAGGAAATGGATATAACTACTAGGAATATAATCCTTTACTTAGTGAAAATCACAACTAGAAACAAGTAAGAATTAAATATTCCAACACTTAAAAGCTGAACTTTTTGATAAACCGTACTAGTCAATTTTTTTTGGTTAAGGTTGTGCACTTTATATGCTCTACTCTATAAACAGAAGAGATCGATCCGTGCTTTTACCAACTCCTCAACATACAGAAGAGATGGACTAGTGCTCGATAAGATTTTTGTATATATAGCTTAGATATGTTGTATGTTAAACCAAAAAATACTATTGAACTTCGAGTTCAGTTAAAGCGTCGGCATTTGGATAATATAGGAAAGAATGAAATATTATAAAAAATCATATTTCCGAAACGAAGTCGGCAATGTTACCGGTATTCGGTAACTAAATATATATGGAAAATGATGGAAAATAGTAGCTTTTTATTTTAAGAATGGTTATCTAACTAGAATTATAATTGGTTTATTATTTAAAAAAAATAGTTTATATATATAAATTAAATAACTAACGGGTTATCTAACATGAGTTATTTAATGTAAAATTATAATTAGTTTATTGTTCAAACAAAAAAAATTAGTTTATAAAGTAAATTAATAACTATGTATATTAAATAGGACAATATTTTTCATCTTATATTTTCAAATTGTTTACATAACAAAATGATGAAAATAAGTTTATCTAAAATAATATATTAATATATCTATGATATTGTATATGTATATATATTTATATATTTATATATTTTTGAATTAACTAAATTAAAGAAAAAGAACATGTAACAAGATTTTTAACCATATAACTTATATCATATGACAATTGTTCATATCATCTAGTGACTGAGGGGCATTTTGTAGTAGTCAATTAATTACATTGGAACACATCCATATTTGCATCCAAATCATGTTTATCATTCATTATCACAATACAGAGCATACCATACCCTAAAGATGGAATTTAGAAGTTTGGAGATACCTTAGGATCTTTAACCTTGTACTTGTAGCAAAACAAATTTCGTTTTTGTAAATTAAGGTTTACATTTTGAATGGTTTCTTCTTTCAATTTCAAGTTGGTTTACACGGGATGATAGAACAAACTTTATTTTGTTCAAACTTATGGAAATGATTTTGTTCACTTTCATGCAATTAAACTAGCTTTATTTGTTTCTTTTCCTTTCCTACGATTAGAATAGGGTTATTTTCTATAAATAAAGTAGGTTTATTGTTTGCCATTTATTTTTCTACAAAATTAGAGTATCTTTACTTGTTTTTTTTCTAAAGTTTCAAAGTATTTTTTGTATAATTGATATAAAGTGAGGTCATTGTACAACATAGTTTCTCTTGAGGTGCATGAGATCCATGAAAGGACAACACATTACATGTTGCACAAATAGGTTTGACCCTCTTAAGTTTGTGTTTGTACAAACATGAAACTAATAATTGAAGTCAATACAGTGACTACAATTAAAATACTTATTCTAACACTATGGAGGCGTGATATTATTAAAAAAATAATTATAGATTGAATCTCATTAAAATTAGTTATTACAATTGCTACTCGAAAGTTCAAAGATAAAATCATCAAGGTATAAAAAAATATTTCTTTCAAAACACTCAACGCCCTCGTCCATTGATTATTCTTCAATATATGAATGATTGTTGTCCATTGATTACTCTTCAATATATGAATGATTGTTGCTTCTTGAAAATACAAATGGTAAATATATTTTCAAAAGTAAACTAAATCTTAGTTCATAGAATTTATGCCTCATATCGAAAGTTTGACATTTTGGTCATAAAACTAGAAAATGGCAGCATCATGCAATATTTGTTGATGATGGAACAAAAAATAATACTACTTTTTGTTGTTGTAGAAAAATGTAATATTTGTTTATGGTAGGTATGACTTGTTGGTCATAAAACTAGAACATAGAAGCATCATGAAATATTTTTTGATGATGGAACAAAAAATAATACTACTTTTTTGTTGTTGTAGAAAAAAGTAATATTTATTTCACCATGGATGGAATGTCGATTACATTCATATTCATTACACACACCTTTAAACATAAAATTTTTCAACTAGATATCTGAGGCAAAAGATTCAGAAATGTGACGTAAAAGATTCAGAAAAAATTTTAGGTTGGTTATTTCGAAACCATGATATTTTTGGAATAAAATTGCCATTAGATTACTTAATCTAGGTGGTAATGGAGGTGCTTCTGTATTTATAATGAAAACAAAATTAACAATAGAAAATTGTTTATTTTCTTGATGTACTTAGGTTATGAAAACTTCACATTGATTCAATGTCTAGTGCATTTATTGAATTAAGTGGCATGGAATAATTTCTTAGTGAAAATCATGTTGGGGTTTTACAGTTGCTCGATGTAATGGAGGTGATTTTGTATTTCTAATGAAAACAAAATTTACAATTGAAAATGTTTAAATTTTCTTGATGTATTTAGGTTTTCAAAACTTCAAACTGATTTAATGTCTCATCCATTTATTGAGTTAAGTGCCATGGAATAATTTCTTGATGGTAACCATGTTGGACTTTTGAAATTGCTCGATGTAATGGAGGTGCTTTTGCATTTCTAATGAAAATATAATTAATAATTGAAAATGGTTTAACTTTTATTGATTTATTTAGGTTTTGAAAACTTCAAATTGATTCAATGTCTAGTGAATTTATTGAGTTAAGTGGCGTGGAATAATTTCTTAGTGATAACCATGTTGGACTTTTGCGGTTGCTAGATTTGATCTAGTTGTTACTTGATTTGACACAATTCATTGAATTCCAGAAGTAGTCAAGGCAATTTGCTACAAATCAAATTATATTACTATTTTTTAGATTAATAAAGTAATATTGGGAGATAATAAGGGTTTTATGGAATTCCTCCCTTTATTTAATTGCAGTAGTCACAAGTATATATTTAGACCCCTATATAATAGGAAACCCTTAGCTTCAAAGAATGTGTACTTCATTCAAAATTTATTATTAGATTTTTAAAAAGTGAATTTTAACAGTAACGCTTTCTCATCTAGTTGGTTTCATAAGTAATCTTAGTTAAAAATCATGCTCAGTTTATATTTAAGGTCATTGACAATTTTTTGGTTTTCCAATTTAATGATCATATGGCATTCTTTGTTGAATGCACCTAATATGCCATAATAAATGAGGAATAATATTATTGACATTTAAACATCTAATTCCCAAACAATAACATTTTTCTGTCTAATTATTGTCTTTTCACTGAGAAGAGAGAGGTGATATTATTGTCTTTGCATTTAGAAGAGGGAGGTGTTGTTTTAGCTAAGGATGAAAGAGATATGTCACCTACATCAAAATTCAATTCAAAAGTCTAATGTAAAAAAGGTAATAATAATAAATAAGAAAACATAACTTTTGTAATTTTAATTTATGGTAGTTGCATGTTTATTCTTGCTCCCGAAATTTCTTTGAAACAATTTTTAATGGAAATTTTAAAAATTTTACCTCAACCTTGAAGTTTAATATTTTTGTAATCATCAATTTTAATAGTGATATGAAATACAAATTATAGTACCAATTGGTAGTGAAAAGATTTATGCTAACTCTTTTCTCAACTATCTCAAAAGTGAATGAAAGTTTAAAAAAGCCTTCCATAAGTGAAAATTATAAACCTTAGTCACCCTTTAGTAAGCAATGTAAATCAAGATAGAGTTCATAAACATATGAATTTACAATATTGTAATTACACATTAGTGGTATTATTCATTCCATACAATGAAACAAATTAGAAAAAAGAGCTATCAAAGGTATCTATCTATCTATCTATCTATCTATCTATCTTATATATATATATATTATATATATATATATATAGTATATATATATATACATATATTTCCATTGGAAAAAGATTTTTTAACAAAGGATTTCTAGGTGTAGTGTTGTATTGTGATTATACTCTCGTTATTTAATCATCCATTTTGGGCTTTGCATATATTGGGAATTTTTTGTTTAATATACTATATGAGAGGATTTTCACATAATGATATTAGGTAGCACTTACCAATATATGCCTACGATTTGAATCCCCAAATTCATTTTCTCACCATAAAGTAAAAAAATTGCTAGTACAGGAATAGGTGTCTGGTTACTAGAAATGTATTCAATTAATAAGGAGTTACTATTATTTTCATAATTTATATCTATTTTTTGCTCACAAATACTAAGGATCAATGTTTAACACTATGTTTATTAAACTCATGCATTCTTAGTGTGGCCTAGGAAGTATGTTATCAAAGCTTATAAAATTTTCATAAATTTTCATGCAAACAAGTATTCACATAAATTTTTAATATGTTTTATTATCCTAGAATTTAGTTTAGATAAAAAAGAAATATTCCACAATAATATTATCCATTGGGGTCAATATGCTTCATCAAATCTCACAATAAAATTAGTACATGCTTCCTTATAAACACAAAATTCCTTGTGCTTTATGATCCCTAATGGGATGTTCAGTATTACATTATGTTCTAACAAACCTAACTTTTATATGCATTGTCGTAGGAAGGAGATGAAGTGTTTCTTCCTCTCTTAATATATTTCATTAGTACTATACTTCAATAATGTGTATTTATCATTGTTAAGTGATGTGCTCCATTGAAGTTTCTATGTTATTCCTAGGTCATACATTCACCATTATTGAGGATAGTAATATGATTAAAAAAATCAAGTAGAGTTTGAATTTCATAAGAAACAAGTATGACATGTCATATTATGAACTTTAAGGATGAAATCACCCCTATAAATAATAAGATGTGAAATCCATTTACATTACCTTTTCCTATTACCTTTGTCATGACTATACTACCACCACCATTTACCATAATGGACCTGACCAGTCCAATCAACTGTCATAATCTTGCCTTTGGTTGTGCTTACTCATGCACCCAACTTCCTATAAATCTTACATTACCTTTTAGGGACAACACATCTCTCCTCAAGCTCCATTAACTTTCCCTTTTGCCCAAACAAATCCCAAGGCTCAAAACATAAAAGCCAAGACAACAAACAAACAAGAAGAAAACCATGAAGACCAATAACAACACTACTTCAAAAAAAACTGGCATGGTCATCCACTAGACAAAACAAAAATGCAAATCAAGCACGATAAAACAATTAAAGACTAAATTCACAAGACTAAAATCAAACACCATGACTCAATCACCATGGTTCCTAAGGAAAGCTCAACTTGAACCTTCTTCAAGATTTCATGGAAATTTGCTTTCCGTGCAATCCCCTACATCATACTGCCATTAACACATAACTTTCAGTGCAATCAAAAACATAAAAATACCCCAGCTAACTCATCTTGTTGTGCCAAGAATGTTACCTTGCTACTAAACACGTCCATGCCATCTCTCAAGGGAATCCAATTATCTTGAAAAATCCATCTATAACTAGAGACTAACTAATATAGCTATCAGTTACATGTTTGTGAATCTACCAGGTATCCACATAATGTCAAACAAAATCAAGGTTAAGAAGACTCCATATATGTAAAGAACTCATTCACTACAAATTAGGGTTTCTAAACATAGCCAAAGGAATTCTTTCCTGAATCTTTTCTTTTACCTTTTCCTTGCTGCAACTGAGTCGTACTATATACTTTCACGTCACCCAATTGTTAGTTATATAAACACATAAATGCTAATACCAAGCATGTTTCTTGCAACACCTCACACATGTCAAACACATGTTCCAAATATCATGACAATCATACTATCAATTTGCAATCAACTTTCACAAAGAAACATGTCATAATCCATAGTCAACTCATAGTCATTAGACATAATTCTACAACTATCACCTACTACACTAAAGTACCTACCAACTATCTTAACACATATATGTTAGTACAATCATCTTAAAACAAAATCATTTGAACACATACTCATATTAAGCAATTCATCAATCATTCAACCACTTGCAAACGTACCATGTTAACTAAATTAACTAGACGACATAATAGACACCAACATTAAACATCAATAAACAACATAATCAAGAATGAAGCACCAAGTATACTGCATAAGCAACCTCATACCTTAGTGTACTTAAGGGGAGGCTATCTTGTTTGCACAATCAATCTAGGTTAGCATGATACAGCTTCACAACTTATCAACTCAAACATAAGTCATGATATCCATAGCAATAACTAACTAACATGTTTACATCATAAGATTATAAGCATTTGTCATCCATGCATAACAATCACATACGTACGATCAGTCTAGATTAGTGCCACACAATGCAACACAATAAATCGACTCATACCTGAATATCACGACCATAATCATTTGCACAGGTCAAACTAGGTTAACATAATATATATAACATTAAGATCTTCAATGCAACGAAAATAACCATCCTGCAGACGACCAATCCAAATTAGAACATCAATATCTCAATGAAATAACCCTAATCATCAAGTTAATAGCATATAAGAACAATAAGCTACGTATCATGCTCATCAACAACATATAATCCTAATCATCAAGTTATCTAACATAGAACAACAATAGAATTGTGTACACGACATGTTACTATCATTCATGGCTATCCGACACATGTGCATATAACCACACTAATCATCTAGCATCTATCATCAATGAGACCATAACATAAAATACATGTTCATAAACCTAATTTATATAACCCTAATGTATATCACAATCCATTAACTAACATACCTCCATGCTGAACACCGAAAGTGTAGTGTTGCATCCTCATTATGATGATCTACATCTCTTGTTCTATCTCAGCCAATAAATTAGCATCATAAAAACCAATAACATCATGATGACCTAAATTGCATACAATGACTTCCCAAGGAATATTTCACCTAATATTAATGCATAACTATAACCAAGACCATACATGCATAACAACTACATATATACATATAACACATGAGTACCAAGCCATAAACTCATCATTCTAACTAGAATCCAATTATCAATGCATTACGATACCAACTACATGAACAATGACCTCATGCATGAAAACATGTAGTCGAGCATAGGCGATCAATTCTTGTAATCAACCAACAAGACTGATACATGTAACTTAACCTACAAGGATGTAATTATGTGACATAAAATCAACATGTAAGCAATATATAACCATATAGAATGAATCACTTATTCATGGCATATTCATTCCACTAAATCAATATCAAATTCTCCATGATGAGCATAATAAATTTAGGTGGTTCCTAATATTCGACTATAACTCCTCTAAGAGTCTTACAATTTACTATTTCACAAATGTATATATTAATATTTATTTACAACATTCAATTATTTCTAGGTATATTTATATACATGTGCCTTTTTTTCTTATATTATTTATTCATAGATTTTTTTTCACATCAGTTTACACATTTTCTTAAAAAAAATCCCTCAATTTACAATTAAGTACTTAGGAATGGGTACATAAACCTTCTTCCCAGGGAGATTTAGAGAAAAAGAATCATTGCAACATATTTACTTATGTAGTTTATGAAACTAAGTCTGTCACGAAACATGCAATGGAGTCGAGTGGAATGTGACCTAGGGAGAGTAATTGCACACTTTGTCTATAACTTTGTATAACATGCACACAAGTAAACTAAAATGCCTACATATGAGTCCAGTAGAATGTTACCTAGGGACAATCATTGCACACTTTCTAAGCAAAAAAGAAGCATTGTCTTGAAAATATAGGATTAAAGGAAGTTCACTTAATTGTAGAAAGATACAATTTAATCTTAATGATACATAATTTATTTCTAGTGATAATATCCATTTAACTAAGAACATAATAGGAAAAAGAAAAAAGAAAATAATGCTAAATTATTTTTGTCTATCTTATTTTTATTAGAGATTTTTTAAATTTTTTTTTTTTGCATAAAGACTATTCTATTAAAAAAGAGAAAAAATATGTACAAAGAGGTCAAGACCTCAGAGGGGGCTAAAGCCTGACCTCAACCAGAAATTCTAATACACACAAATCCCTTTGACAACACTTCTAGGAATGAAAGACCTTGAAGCATATTTTATGAGTCCCTTACAGACAAAAGTGTAAACCAGAGCTGTGTTTAACACTACAGTACTATCACCGACAATGGCTTTGCTGATAAACAATCTGCCCTGAAATCCATATGCAAAATTAGACCAAAACAAAGGCTTGCTGAGCCATGACTTGTTACAGTTCATAGGACTATAATGGTGCGCATCGATACAAAAACAAGAGCTGAAGCAAAACAGAGTTGGCATTATCCAGATATGCATTACAGAAAAGAAGCACACTAGAAGAGAAATTGCCATCATTAGGCATTGAACCAAATTCATTAAACATGTTTCGGAGAGTCGAGAGCATCCTTTTCCACCTGGCTAGGAGAGCCAATCCATTGTACGACCGCATTGTTGGCATCTCCCGTGTCGCCGCCACCTGGAGGAGTCTTCAAATTCTGAATGCCATTGGGAGGATGCTTCGGCTCACCTGCAAGCACATTGCGTTGTGTAGAGTCCACCGGAGGCTGAGGAGCTTCAGGCACCTTACCTTCTTCCTGCATGTTGTCACCATTGACTACGACACCAGCTACCTCTCGCTGAAGAATGCTATCATCCTAAGACTGAGACGTAGTGGTGTGGGCCGAACTGCTAGGCTTATGCTCCTCCTCAACAAGGATTACTGTAATACTAGCTGACAAAACAAGCTTGTTGAGCCTACTATGGAATTTGAAGGGGGTTGATTGGAAGGAATTGTGCGGGAGAGGCTTGGCATGACTAGATGGCGGAGAGGACGGGGAGGTAGATGCCAGAGGGACAATGTTTTGGGGAGCAGACTGAGAAGCGCGGCCTCGATTGCTAGTGGTTCCTCCATGGCGAGAGACTCCATGACGACGAACCATTTCCAAATTAGCTGAGAGACTAGGCAAGGGAATTCGGCAAGACCAAATGGGAAAGGGTCAAGCGCAGGCAGACCATGCCAAAATTAGAAACCAGATGAGCTTCCAAGCAGCCAGAACAAAGCAGGGGTGCGGGAAGAATAGCGAACGGAAATAGAAGGAGCTGAGGAGGGCAATTGCATGAACCAGAAACCAAGCCATGGATAAAACACCTTGCACGGCCTCTCGAGCTAAGCGCACATTCAATACCAAATGCGCAAACAAAATTCTATACTCTGGAGAATTCATATCAAATGCGGTGGGTTTGTGGGATCCGCGCCTGCGAGCCAAGTGCAAGGACAGTTGTCGGCGGGGAGTTACTCCTCCATAAATTGGTTGCAATGTCACCCGCATCCGGGTGTGTATCATCCTCTTGATTCATATCATTATTCACAATGTTATGAAAGTTTGAGAGCTGATCCTTTGAGGCTATGCTGGAGAGAGAACCTGCAAAGAAATCTACCCCACTTTCCACTCCTATATTAGCAAGAAAATCATCCAGCTTATTTCCTTCCCACCCAATGTGTTTGAAAGAAATTGCTTGGTGTTGAGAAAGCCATTTGCCTATTACTTCGAGCCTTTGAGCCATTCTCCAAGTGCTACTGACCTTGTGTGTGGGGGAACCCTGCATGAATTTTGTAACCATGTTTATGATGATTTTCGAGTCCCCTTCAATGATGAGTGGAAAAAATCCTTTGTCCTGAGCTAGGGTAAGACCACGCCACAATCCTTCCAGATACACTGAGTTGTTAGTGTCCCAGCCTTTTGAGCCGAGAAAGATCAGTAAAGGTGTACCGTGATGATCTCCAAAGACTCCTCCAAATCCTGCTTTTCTTGGATTACCCTTTGAAGCTCCATCAGAATTGAGTTGAATCATGTTATTGGGCAGCGGAATCCATCTTGTCGGGATTTGGTTCATCTTAGTAGGATTGTATTTGGATGTAGGCTGTTGATTCAAATGAATTTTCCAGTTGGCCCAGACAGATTGTTCTTGCGGCAGTGTTGGAAAATATTCTTGGGACCAGGCCTTAATGGATAGAGTTTCGTTAATGTTCTGGTGTAGCCTAGTCCATATCTACTCTATAGACATTGATTGGTCCTTGAAAACCCTACGATTCCGCTCCTTCCAGATGTTCCACATTAGTAGACCAGGAATAAGCTACCAAAGTGTGTTTAGGAGTTTGCTTTGATAGGGCGCTTGGCTCCAATTGCGAATAGTAGCTTTAATATCCCCATGCACTCTGCCTTCATTTTGGCATCGAAAGGTAGCCTTTTCCCATAGCTTCCGCCCTATTTGACAAGTCTGCATTAGATGTAAAGCTGATTCCTCTGCTTGCTTGTAGTTAAGACATATAGTTTGTCCAGAAAAGCTTCTTTTTCTGAGGTCATCCCAAGTGAGAATTTTATTATGACATAGGAGCCAAAGAAAAGAGGACACCTTCGGCGAGTTAGAGGAATCCGAGATTTTATCCCATAAGACATCTTTGATTATCCTTTCCTTGATGATTACATTGTATGCTTCCCTTGTGGTAAAAGTGCCCTTCTCTTCATATCCCCATTTGAGAATGTCCATTCCTTCTGAGGAGAGGATTTGCCGTTTTTGTAATTCTGAGGAGAGAGAGATCTGTGTTTGATCAGAGCCATGCATCAGAATTTGTTTGGCCTCCATCCATCGTCTGTACCCTTGTGTGGAAGAAGGGTCCCAGAATTGACTAACCTTATCTAGCTGATTTATGTCTTGCTCTGGTAAGGGAAGGTTAGAGAGAGTGTCCTTGATCTTTGGGAGCTACTGCGAGGATTCCTCCCAGAACCTTGTTGTATTTCCACTCTTAACTTCCTATAAGTTATGTTGTTGTATTAGTTCCCTATGTTGAATGGCCGAATTCCAAATTACTGAACCTGTACTTACTTCTGACATTTCAATTCTTTCTTCAATAGGGCTATTGTTCGCATATTTGGCTGTCCATAGGGAAGCCCAGGGAGTGTTAGGATTTGAGAGCCATCCCCACCAAATTCTAGCTCCCATTACCTCGTTACTGTGCCCTGGATCTCTTAGCCCAATATCACCGGCCTTCTTTGGAAGACAAACACTGTCCCATTTGACCAGAGCCCACTTTCGATTGGAACCTGAGCTGCACCATAAGAAATTACGCTGAAGCTTCTTTATATCGTTGAGTACCCATTTGGGAGCTTCTAGAGTTGAGAAGAGATACAGAGGCATGGAGTGAAGAACAGCTTTAATCAAAACGAGTCTATTGGCTATGTTAAGAGCTCTGTGAGTCCACGGGAAGAGCCTCGCTTCTAGCTTTTCTAACAGTTCTTTCCAAGAGGAATGCTTGAGAGGTGAGGCCATTAAGGGCACTACAAGGTATTTAGAAGGAGGAGACGCTATGGTAAAACCAAGAATGCGGGCTATGGCTCTTTAGGTGGGGGCAGAGGTATTGAAGAAAAAGATTTGAGATTTGACTCGATTAATAAGGGCTCCTGAAGCTTCAGAGAAGTTCGATAGGATGGCTTTGAGAAGGCGAGCTTCTTGAGCAAAGGGATGGCCAACAATCATGTTATCGTCTACGAATTACTGATGAGAGTAGGTAGGAGAATTGAGAAAAGATAAGCCCTTGAGTCGCTGGGAGTGCAGAGCAGATTTGATACTTCTACCCAGCCCTTCTGCTATAATGACAAAAAGGAAAGGTGAGAGGGGATCTGCCTGCCTGATACCCCTGGAAGGATGGAACATGGGCGAAGGGATACCATTGATAAGCACAAAAAAGAACGAGGAATATAGAAGATTGACAACCCACCTAACCCAAGAAGGGGCAAAGCCAAACCCAGTTAAGGTTTTTTGGATGTAAATTGAGCTTAAGCTATCAAAAGCTTTAGATAAATCAATTTTAAGCATCATACCTGGTTTTTTTTATTTCTTCAAAGAGTGGATTATTTCATGACTTAAAATAACACCATCCGTGATCTACTGACCTTCTACATAACCAGATCGCTCTGGCGAAATAATGAGAGGGAGCAAAGGTTTCAGTCTGGTAGCTATAACTTTTGAGACAATCTTGTAGATGATGTTGTAGAGAGCAATCGGTCTATACTTGTCTGGAGTATTGGATTCCTCTACCTTGGGGATTACAGCAATGAAGGTTGCATTCAGCCCTGGGTACATCCGTCTTAAAGTATGTGATTCTTCTACAACTTGCTAGACTTCCAATTTAATTAGATCCTAGAAGTTGTGAAAAAAGTTGGAGGTGAATCCATCTGGACCTGGTGCTTTTCCTGCTTTCAACTGATACACAACATTCTCAATCTCCTGAAGGCTTGTGGGCTTAAGGAGGAGAAGATTATGCTCCTCTGTGATTAATTTGGGAATGTTCCTTAGAACTTTGTCAATAGCAGACGTTCTATCTATGTTGGGCTCTTGATGGGCTTGTTTGAAGTATCTGAGAAACTCATCTACTATGCCTTCGTGCATCTCAATTCTGGCTCCCTATTCATTTTTGATGTGGGAAATGCAGTTGTTCATTCTGCGCTGCACTGTGGTTCTGTGAAAAAATTTTGTGTTTTTTTCCCCATCCTTCAGCCACTTAACTCTCGATTTCTGCCTCCAAAGTGTTTCCTCCTGTTGTGCTCTGTCTAGGATTTGGGCTTCAAGAGTTTGTTCCTATTTTGCTAGGTCCTCAAAGTGTCCTTCTATAATGATTCTCTGTTAAACATTTTTCATTTCTTGATTGAGGGCTGCCTGTGCCTGGAAAATTTTGCCGAAAGTGGTATGATTCCAGTGCTTGATTTAACCTTTAAGGTACTTTAGTTTCTGCTGGAATATAGACATCTTAGAACCATTAGAGGGTTTAAACTCGAGTGAGTTTGATCTAACAAATTCATTAAAATTCGGATGAGTTAACCAAAAAGCTTCAAACCGGAAGGGGTGCTGAATATTGTTGACTGGTCGATTCCAATGGAGAGCTATTGGCTAGTGATCAGAGCCCGATATTGGAAGGATGGAAGCAATGAATTCCCCCCCCAGGTGAATTGTGTTGTCTGATAGTAGAAATCTATCAAGACGAGAGGCTATTTGTTGCATTCCTTCTCTTTTGTTGTTCCATGTGAACATGCCATTATTTGAAGGAAGATCTATCAACCAGTTATTTTGAATAAAATCCTTTAGTATTTTCCCATCTCTGTTGCTCCTGCTTCTGTTGTTGGCATTATGATGCATGTGTTGTACTTGATGGCAACCCTCTCATAGAAGATCATCTCACTTGTATACATTCAGGTGAATCTACAGAAGAAATATCATATGTGACATAGTGCATGGGTTACCGGACAGCAAAAAGGGATCAGATGACATTTCAAAAGTAAGCTTTGCCATCAAGTCCAAAGGGGGAGTTTGTTGGCATTATGGCTAAAGTGTTGTCCTTGATGGCAACCCATTCAGGTGATGGATCACTGTACAACAGGACAATAGCAGAGATTGATGATCAGCTCTCAAATATTGAAGAAAATAAGGAGTACGCTGGCACACCGTACAA
The DNA here is from genome assembly GCA_000404065.3 of Pinus taeda. Classification (NCBI taxonomy): domain Eukaryota; kingdom Viridiplantae; phylum Streptophyta; class Pinopsida; order Pinales; family Pinaceae; genus Pinus; species Pinus taeda. The sequence continues at coordinate 53,488 of APFE031368472.1, forward strand.
AAGGTGCGGACACGCAGGCATGTCTTATATAAAGTTTGTACATACCTGCAGGTTACCCATTCATGAGGTGCGTACCCCTAGTGCACACATTTCAAGGTAGTAAAGTGCGCACACGTGGGGTTTCTTATGTTTAACCCTTGGTATTTAGCCGACGGTATTGTGTTATTATGGTTTTGGCCCATGGTATTGATCCATGATTTGAGGAAGAGCTTGCCTATATAAAGCAAAGGAGATCATTTGGC